>CABHPQ010133543.1:0-19614 GCA_902168405.1 Peromyscus aztecus
TCAGCTACTTAGGACATTTTAATAAAGGAGATAAGGAATAGGAACAAGCAGGATGAAGCCTGAGGCAGAATCATCTCAGCCCTCTGCCATACAATGGCAGTGAGGCTATTTCCATGAAGCAGAGTTAATAAAGATGCTACAACAGAACAGTGTTGGGGTAGAGGAACGTAAAGGTACAGTTAGGGCTTTGAAGGCCTCAAATAGCTTGATTTTTATTGTGTATACCATGAGCAGTCTTTACCAAGTTTTTAGCAGAAAAGTTATAGTTCAGTGATTTTGGAACAACATGACTTACTGCTTTGTGAAAATAGAGAGGTGAGGCAAAAACCAACTCAGGCAGACAGGTTAGATGTGTGAATGTTTCCATTTTTGTTTATAGTTATTTTTCCTGGGCAAGGCTGACACTGCTAATCTAACACTGCTTGTTGGGTGCATAATTCTAACCTACTTCCTAAAACTTATTTGTAACTATGAAGCTGGTATTTAAGACAGAAAAAAAAAAAACTTGAATCACCCAACAGATAAGTTCCCAACTAAGATCAAATAGGGCAACACCCTATTCTTGTTTCCACCTTCATACATAAACTAGTGCTCTTTTCAAGTTCCATTTATTGACATGGGGTTTTGTTTTTGTGTATAATGTTTGTGCTTTCTGTGGCTGATTTTGCTGTTTAAAATGATCCTCAATATAGTTTTAAACACAAAATACACACATGGATAAGCTTCATCTAGGCACAAGTTCTACTGCTGTTGGCTGTGAATTCAGTGTTCATCAATCAACAATAAGGTTCTTCTAGAAAAAGAAACAGGAAACTCCCTAAGATCTGTGTGAGACCAATGCTGAAAGTGCTGAAGAGAGCCTTGGAGAATGGTAAATGGAAGAAGATAAAAAGACAGGCCAAGTTTGTGGGTGGATGAAATACCAACAATTAAAAGCCACAGTAGACAGGATTATTTGGGTACTGAAAGCCAAAGAACTTTGGGTCATGTTCCCTGGGGTGGGGAAAACATTAAGCCATTTCTCACCTAGTACTGTGGCTTGATTGTTGCAAAAGCCATGTCAGAAGAAAGATTGAGCTTATGGATGAATCAGATTCCACATATAAAGAAGCTGAATGATTTAGAAACAGCTGCCAAAGCAGCTGAGCTAAACCAGCTGGATAAGGCAGTCAGATAGAGTCATGAGACTCAGCTGGATTCAACTGATCTGGGTTACAAAGATGTCTGTTCCAAGTTGTGCCTCAGCCATCCCCATTCACCAACATGCTAGGCAGGCTTCTGGCCATCCAGGCCATTTCCCATTGCTGAATGCTCAGCAACCCCAAAAGGCAGAGATATGTTTCTCTGCCCAGGTTCCTAGACACAGTCTGAAGCAAAGAACAACAATGGATTGATTTCACACTTAATACTGCCTTCCTATCATGTTATACAAATTATCTACACCTAGATTCTTTCATTAACATTTTATTTCTTCAGTGTCTTTCTTAACTCCATAAAACAAGAAGCTGCCTTTGGATATGTTTCAGTATAGTACCTAATTGTGTTGGTATGCCCCAAAATAAAACCACAAATACGAACAAAATCTGCTTGATGTTATACAAGAAAAGGACTGTATGGAAGAGCACATTTCTAACACTGATAAGACTAATTTGTTTTACAATGGCAAGTGGTGTTTGAGTTGATAAGAATCTTGCAACCAGAGATCCACAGGAAACTGACCTTTTATTTCCTAGCTGAGGAGCAACAGCTCTGTATGTACTAACTTGGAGTTTGCTATCTCCTCATAGAGCAAAGCTATGAATAACACTAATCAGCTGCTGTGTTGAACTCAGGCATGTCAATGGTTTGACCAATGAATTGGAAGTAGAGGGGTACTATTTAGTGTCCACACAGAGATTTCCAAGCTACAGTATTATCTACTGTTCTTGCTTTTCCACTAAACACATAGCCACCAATATGCTGGTCTCTGGCTGCTCCACAAGCCAGGGCCAGACCAGAAAATATAGAAGTGATGCAATGATAATTGTGCAGAGGGAGGTAACAAGCTGCAAGCCATAAAGATTTGAGAGATAATTTTCACTACAATATAGCTTATCCTCTACAGATACAGGCTGCTGCTGTACAGTCTAACCAAAACATCATGTTACCTTGGATAAAGAAGTTATCAGTAGAGTTGATACACAGCAATACAGCCAACACACTTTGCTGATGGAGTGAAGTAGAATGACAGAGGGATCTGGGCATAAGATGACATAAGATTTGGGGGTCTGAGCAGTTGGGAACATGATGCTCCTAGGGACTGATAATAAGAGTGGTGTTGGAAGAGAAAAAGATTGGGAAAGACTGACAATTAAGTTTGGAATGCACAAAGTTTGATATTCCCATTTGGTATCCAAGTAGAGATAACAGTCAGTTGACATTTTGGAGATAAGTCCAAGTAAAGACTCAAGTTTTGGTACGTTAAGGAGAGTTGTGGTGGTATTGTGTTCCCCAAAATATTGTGTACCTTAATAAACTTAAGGTTCTGTTCAGAGACAGAACAGCCACAATATTAAACATGAGGATAGGCAGTGGTAGCATACGCCTTTAATCCTAGCATTCCAGAGACAGAAATCCCTCTGGATCTCTGTGAGTTCAAGGCCACATTGGAAATGGCCAGGCATGGTGATGTTATGCCCAGATCACGTCCCCAAAGAAGCCACCGGAGACTTTAGGTACAGAATGCAAAAGCAAGGTTTATTCTTAATACAAGCCATGGTCAGGGAAGCTCATCAGAGGACTCACTCTTAGCAGTGAGGCCGGGAGGAGCTTGCCCTTTCTTGGGGAAGTTAGTTTTTATAGGCAAAACCCATAAAATCTCTTAGAGGGGAGGGGGTTAGTACAGGTCCATCCTTGATTGGTCCAGTTTTTCCCAGGCCTGGACTTGGTCTTATTTTAGCTTATCTGTTTGCCCTGTCAAGAGTTTTATAACCCATCTCCGGGGTCCATGAAGTTTGGGATGTTTTATGACCACTTAGCCTCTGCCAGATGTTTGAATATCCTGACTCTGTGTTCTCTTAAGTTTCTGTAGCTGATAAAGCCACCTGGGAAGAAGGGGTCTAAGTTCTTATCTGCACTTAGGAATCCTGGTTTACAATTATCACTTTGGGGGCAGCCCAGCACAAGTCCCAGGCTTTGTCCTTGAGCCGCCATGGGGGCTGGATGGTCAAGCACGTACTGACTGTGGGGGCTGGCTCAGTGGTCCAGGCTCTGTAACTCTAAGTTGGTGAGGGGCCCCATTCATGGCCCTCCCAGAGACTGCTTGCTCAAGTCTCAGGAAACTGAAATTGAGGCCTGATCTCTGAGAGAACACTGAGCAGCCTGTTATGGCATCTGCTTGGTCCTTTCAGTGACACACGCCTTTAATCCCAGAAAGCCAGCCTTTAATCCCAGGGAGTGGTGGTAGAGAGCAGAAAGGTATATAAGGCGTGAAGAAACTCGAGGCATTTGGCCTGGGTAGGCATTTGGCCTGGAGAAGCATTTGGCCTGGTTAATCATTCAGGCTTCTAGCAGCAGTTCAGCTGAGAGTCATTTGGATATGAGGACATAGAGGCTTCCAGTCTGAGGAATTAAGACCAGCTGAGGATCCGGTGAGGCGAGATAGCTGTGGCTTGTTCTGTTTTTTCTGACCTTCCAGCATTTACCCCAATACCTGGCTCAGGTTTGATTTTATTTATTTTTTTTTAAAGATTTATTTATTTATTATGTATACAGTGTTTGCCTGCATGTATGCCTGCAGGCCAGAAGAGGGCACCAGATTGAATTATAGATGGTTGTGAGCCACCATGTGGTTGCTGGGAATTGAACTCAGGACCTTTGGAAGAGCAGCCAGTGCTCTTAACCACTGAGCCATCTCTCCAGCCCTTTTTTTTTTCCGATGCATAGATGCATGCATCAGGAGACTCGAACCCGGGACCTCGGGGACCGCAGGCGGCGCCCCTAGCCTCCGTGCCACCGCTCGGGTTCACAGGTTTGATTTTATTAATAAGAACTTTTAAGATTCATGCTACAGAGAGTGCTGGGAACCATGCAACTAAATTTCAACATCAGGGAAGCCAGGTGAGTGGAGACTAAATCCAAGAGTATGCTGTCATCAGAGGTCACCAGAAAAGGACAAAGTAGCAGAGGAGACTGAAGCAGGAAGCCATTGAGAAACAACATTGTTCTGACAGCCAGCGAGTGAAAGCCTTCCAGAGAAGAATCTGGGAGCAGTTTGACTGTCAAATGCTCCCAATAACAGTCAAGTAAGAAAGATGAGAAGCAGCATTCAGGTTTTACATGATAGTTGCCCTTTAATGAATAGTTTCAAAGGAAAAGCTTCATCCTCAGGGGGGTTTCCAAGAACCTAGTTTCAAAGGAAACTTTGAGTTTTTGCTTTCATAAGAAAAAGAAAAAAAAAAAAGGCCTAATCCCAGTGTTCTTAAGAAAATAGGGAAGATTAATGGTAGACAAGCATGGAAATTTGTCAAAGCTTAAAAATGAGTCAGCTGGCAAGGGTCCTGCTTCGGCATCCCAAGGAAGAGGAGAAGAGAAGGGTGGATTTAAGGCTGAGAGGCAATAGGCTGATAACTGGCACCCTTCCCAAAGGGATTTTTTTTTAATCCTAAAAAGAGATGGGAGATAGCTCAGTCAGTAAAATAACTTGCTTTGAAAACAAGAGCACTGGCTGCTTGGTCCAGGTCCTCACAGTCCATGCTTGCTGAAGACATCCATGGCCTGCCTGCCATTGTGATGAGCAAATATATAGTGGAGAAATAGGAGAGAAAAAGAAGCAGAGAAGTTCATGTGCTGTGGAAAAAGACAGAACTGAAGAAATGGAAGTAAGGAACAAGCTGATGTGGGTGGCCTGCTTGCCACCTGGGACCAGGGTAATGTCTAGGCCCAGGCTGCTGCCAAAGACCATGTCTGGGTCCATGGTCCTGTTGCAGCTGGGTCTGTGTTGATGTCCATGGCACATGTTACCACAGGGGCCATAAGAACCATGCTTGTTGAAACCTGAGGGCTCTGCTGAGCTGGCCCCACCCTTCATTGACCCTGGGATAGCTGGCCTGCCCCTCCCTGGACACTACGCCCCCATGAGAGTTGCCCCTCATCATTCAGGAGAGAGGTCCCATTCCTTACCACAGACATGGTGGAGCTAATCCCAATGTCATGGAGGTGTGGGAGAGCTGGTCTCTATGGCAAGGGGGCATGGGAGAGCTGGCCCTGCCCCTCTGAGGAGTGGAGAGGTCCCAGCAGCCTGGACTGACCAGCTCAGCTACCATCCAGGACCACATCCTAGGCCTTGAGTTGGCCCACCCCATCTATGACCTGCTAGAGAATGTGAAGGGACTGGTCTTGAGGAATGATAGCTACAGGAGCTCCATGACTCGGGTCAACAGCAGGATATCCTAGAGGAGTTTTGGTAAGGGTCTGGTGATGATGGTGTGCCAGAGGCCAGAGGCCTTGAACCAGACCAATGACTCATTGCAATGAACATTTGTGGGTGGGGCTGATTGGACAAAAGGGTATAAACTGCTGTGACACACTGGAGCTCCCAATGCCACTAGGAAGAATGAAAAGATGCTGAAGAGGCAGAAAAGATGGAGGAGCAAGGTGGGGGTTTTTTTTGTCTGTTTTAAATTAATTAGTTTTCTGGGTTTTCTTGGTGGGGGGATACTGCAGGGGTGAGGGCTGATATGGCAGGACTAGGAGGTGAGCAGGATTGGGGTGTATGATGTGAAATTCCCAAAGAATCAACAAAGATTTATGTTATTTAAAAAAGAAAGTATGAGGACCTGAATTCAGTCTTCAGAATCCATATAAAAAAAGTAAGGCATCATAGTGTGTGCTTGTAGCCCCATCGCTGGGGAGTAGGCACATCACTGAGGTGCCATGGCAAGCCAGCATAGCCTCCTTAGTGAGTCCCAGGCCAGTGAGAGACCTGTTTCAAAAAAAAAAAAGAAAGAAAGAAAGAAAGAAAGAAAAGAAAAGAAAAAAATGGTAAACAGCACCAGAGGAAGGACACCTGATGCTGTTCTCTACCTCTACGTGTACATAAACATTTACCAACACACACACACACACACACACACACACACACACACACACACACATACACACACACGTCCACCTTCACACACATGAACACAAACACATGCATAGAAAATGTTTCCCATTTTATTTCTCTATACACATAACAGAGTTCTCTTAGAACCACATTTAATGACTAAGTAAAGTTGAGCCCAGTGGTCCTCAACCTTCCCTAACGATAAAACTTACCTGGAATCTTAGTTTAAAATACAAATTATTTTGGACCCCCCTAAGAGACTAAGAGATAGTGATTTGGGATATCTTAGTAATGTGCTCTCTCTGTCTCTGTCTCTGAATATATATATATATATATATATATATACATATACATATACATATACATATATATGTATATATATGTATATGTGTGTGTTATATACATGTGTATGTATTCATGTGTGTTAGTATTTTTTTTTTGGTTTTTCGAGACTGTGTTAGTATTTTTCTATTCAATCACTCTCTACCATATTTTTTGAGACAGGGTCTCTCACAGAACCCAAAGCTTGCCAGATCAGCTAGAATAGCTGGCCAGAAAGACATTAGAATCCTTCTGTGTCAGTCTACCCCCAGGGCTGGGACTATAAGGGTACATGGTCATGCCTGGCTTTTACCTGGATGTTAGAATCCAAATTCAGTTCCCCATGTTTGTAGGACAATTACTTTGCTGACTGAGTCATCTCTTAAGTCCCAGCTCTATACTGTTCCTAAGAGTACTGTATCATTTAGATCTTTTGGCAAGTTTGTAAACATTAGTTGAGGAAATAGTTTTCTCAGTATTCAAATCATAACTGCATTGCCTTAATTTTAATATTAATCTAAGTTTAATGATATGTGACATGCATATGTATGCATATGTCTAAATATAGTTCATTATATTATTTTGTTTGAAATCATTAAGTATGCATTAAAATCCTTGAGAAACTTGTTAATTAATAATTGAAAATTCATTTATTTTAAACTCAGTCTTTTGTTTTTACCTTTCACTGATCTTTCTTCTTCCAAAGTACTCCAAAAAGCTTTATGGATTTATTGGAGTTGGATTCTCCTAACAAATACAAATAGTTTCAGAAGACTAGAGGATTCCCAGCTACCCTAATACATTGATTATATATATATATATGTATATATGTATATATATGCTATATTTCATGTACATACACAGTTCTATAACCAGTTCTCAACTAGACATTCTTTTATATTTTGTATTTTCTTTCATGTGTATGAGCATCTTGCTTGCATATATATCTGTTTGTGTGCCTTGTGCTTAAGGGCATTAGATCCCCTGGAACTGGAGTTAGAGACAATTATAAGCTGCCATATGCTTTCTGGGACTCAAATGTGGGTCCTCTGGAAGAACTGACAGTATTGTAAACCACTGAGCCATCTCTCCAGTCCTAGACATTCTTTTATTAAAGGAAAAAAAAGAACAGTTCTGTGAAATCAGAGAAGTATTTTACCACAACAAATTAAATTCTAGAAACTGGACATTTGTCAATAATATTCCACAAATTATAAACTGATCCAACTCAAAGAAGCATGTAAAGTGTCTTTACTATATGCTTAAACTTATTTTTAAAATAATTTCTAGCAAATGTAATAGTCCTTTAAAAATCACCTTGCCTATTAGCAAAGTCTTAAACTTGGAGTAGTAGAATACTAAATGACTGGTTTGTGTATTGTCTATACATATACCAGGCTTAGCATAATAATAACAGTTATGTAACATCATTGTGAAAATTCTGCATTTCACTGTTATAAACCCCCAACTTGTAATGGAAGAAACAGGGACCTTGTTATAGGTCAGTAGCTAATAAGTGGCTAACAAAAGCCCTTAAGTGCTGGACTTAAACTCCCAGAGTTCAAAGAAGACTCTAAAACCAGCAAAGGAACTAATCTGAGAGATGGAATGAATCTACTCATAACCTGCTCTTTCTATCCATGTCTCTTTATTCTCTTGCTTCTCTGAATCTACAGTTTCTTTTCAGCTCTCATTCTTAGCTCCTCTCTTGCCTGACAATCCATATGTTTCTAACATGAGACTTCTTGCAATCCTTTGGAAAGTTTCAAAACTCTCAAGGTCATAGCACATTCCTAAAAAATGATAAGGAGCAGAGCCATTACCATGGTAACGCAAGGTTCCAAAGTCTCAGGACCAGAAGGAGGGGACGCCATGCCCCATGCAACAAACTCTGAGACATAGCTTTTTATTAGTAGACTTGGCAAGTAAAGAATTGGCAGGCTTTTCTTAGGGTGTTTTGTGTTAGTAACCGTGATAAGACACCTGTGACTCTAACCTTGTGCATAACTGTAAAGTTTTAAACATGATCTATTTACAAAGGCCTTTAGTCTAGTTTAAACTTGCTCTGAGGTAAAAATGAGCTAAATATGTGCAGTTTGTGTTAAACTGAGGAGAGATTATTATTTTCTGTGTTAGTCTGAGCAAAAGGAACAAAGCAGGCTTTAAATGTTTACTGTCTCCTGGGACAATGGATCTGGCTATGAAGCATATCCTAGTATATTTTCTAGATGTCAAAATTATACATCTAAATGAAAAGTCATCCTCCTGACCACCCACAGATACATGTGCCCATAAGATTGAGATGTAGTCATGAAATTACATATACAGATTTTATGAAAATGCATGGTAATGGTGAGATATCATAGCTGTTATTGCACAAGAAGTTATAGGTAAAAGAAACAGTATTCAGAGTCAGTGGCCTGCAAGTCTTGCTTGACAGGTTTAATTTCCATCAGAGAACATTCTGCTGGTGGATTAACATCTGAATTATCAATATAATATAATAATCAATATAAACTGTAATTGCATCATAACCTGCCATAGCTTGTGACAATGGCTCCTGACAAGTGGCAGAACTAGCTTCAGAAGACAAAGTCCTTCAACTTCTGTCTAAACATTTTTCAACATACTCCTTGACACTCTTGCTCAATCAAGGATGCTTGGATCATCGCTGGGATGCATTTTTAAGTGGAGTCATAAGCCAAACATGTTTTTCTGGC
Source organism: Peromyscus aztecus (assembly GCA_902168405.1). NCBI lineage: Eukaryota > Metazoa > Chordata > Mammalia > Rodentia > Cricetidae > Peromyscus > Peromyscus aztecus. The sequence continues at coordinate 9,130 of CABHPQ010133543.1, forward strand.
ACTACAAGGTGTGGGCCAATGGTAATGGTATGTGAAAACCTGCACAGGACTACAAAAGACAGCAGTCCCACTTATGCAGGCCCAGGCCTGAGCCCACAGAGACCCAAGGTTCTGAAATATTTTGTGCAGGTAACACAGGGACAGCAAGAACTATACCATGAACAAACCCCTCACTGTCTCAAATAATACGGATGTTGTTATGATCGTGGTAATTAGCTGCTAAAAAATACAGTAGGCATATGGTTTTGCTGGTTAAAATATACCAGTGATTTGGGTGAATCCCAACAAATCCAATGTTATGCTCTAGATACTATGTGTCCCCCAAAAGCCCTTGTGGTAGAGGACTGGTCCCCAGTATAGGGCTAGGGAGGAAGAGTAGAACCATTAGGAGGTAGAGCTTATGGGAGGACTCTCACCCCTGTCCTCCTTCTCTCCCAGTTGTTGGCCATGAGGTGAGTAGTTCTGCTCCACCAACCAGCTCTGTCATCATGTTCTACTATTGTCTTAGTCAGTGTTCCATTGCTATGAAGAGATAACTTGACCACAGCAAGTCTTATAAAGGAAAGCATTTTATTGAGGCTTGCTTACAGTTTCAGAAGTTGAGTCCAATATTATCATGGCAGGAATCATGGCAGCATACAGGTAGACATGGTACTAGAGAAGCAGCTGAGAGTTCTACATCTGGATTAGCAGGGAAAAGGAAGAGAGAGAGAGACTGGGCTTGGCATGGGCTTTGAAACCTCAAAGTCCACCCCCCCAGTGACACAGTTCTTCCAACAGGGTCACACATTCTAATCCTTTCAAATAGTGCCACTCCCTGGTGACCAAGTATTCAAATCTATGAGTATTTGGGGTCATTCTCATTCAAACCACCACAAATAGTGACACAAGGCAACCCATTGAAACAATGAACCAAAGGAAAACTTTTCTCTTTGTAAGTTGAACATATCAGGTATTTAGTATAGTAATAGAAAGCTAATATACAATACGACTTGTTCTTTTTCTTTTCTTTTTTTCCAGATTTTCAAGACAGGGTTTTGCTTTGTAGCTTTGTAGCCTGTCCTGAACTCGCTCTGTAGACCAGGCTGGCCTCAGACTCACAGAGATCTACCTGCCTCTGTTTCCCAAGTGCTGGGATTAAAGGCATGCGCCACCACTGCCCGGCCATGCCTTGTTCTTCTTAAAGTTGTTTTAGTTAAAGAAAATTGCAAAGAAAGTTAAGTAAGAGCATTAAATGTAATTCAAAAGCAAATGCTCCCTAGGCCTGGGCTGCTCTGAGAATAGAGCCATAGCATAGCCATAGCTCAACAGTAGCCCTGGGAATCTAACTTCTATAATCTGCAGTCTAAGCATCCTCTGCATATTACCTGCTTTTCTGTTTTGCTCTTTCTCACCTATTGTCAGAAAGCATATAGGACAGAGCCTTTTTGCTCATACCACATGGTGAATTCCTCTAAGAACAGAATGAGACTTATGTAAGCTGTATGTGAAAATCTGACTTTGTCAACACGGAAATAAGATTGTTTTGCACAAAAAAAAATGTGTTTTAAAAACAACTGCCCTTCAAGAAAGCTCTTGTTGCCAGTTTCACAACACCCATGGGGTTAAAAACAATAATAGCCTGTCTAAACACATTAATAATATGTATGATTTTTAGAAGAATAATTCTATGTAATAATATTTACCAAGAAGTATTGAGACGCTATCCCTACATCTAAGGTTCAGGGAATATCTTAGGAGAAAGGGCAAAAAGATTCTAACAGTCAAATGACCAGGACATCTATGACAAGATAGTCTCTTGTTGTAGAATAGAATATTTAACTATGTAAAGATGTATTGCATTTGTTTATGCTGCATTTGTTTAACTATGTAAAGATGTGTTGCTGTTTCACCTTGCCTGTCTAAGGCACCTGATTGGTCTAAGAAAAGCTGAATGCCCAATATCTAGGTAGTGAAGGGATAGGCGGGGTTGGCAGAGCAGAGAGGAAAAGGGAGTCAGCCAGCCAGGGACCAGCCAGCTGGGGGACAGACAGACAGACAGGGAGGAATCAGGAAAGCAGAATGGACAGTACATAGATGAGGTAAATGAGCCTCGGGGCAGCACATAGATTAATAGAAATGGGTTAATTTAAGTTAAAAAAAAACTAGCTAGAAACAAGCCTAAGCTAAGGTTGAGTATTCATAATTAATTGTAGCAGGAATCTTAACAGTTCTTATCAATAAAATCAAACCTGAGACCAGTTATTGGGGTGAATGCTGGAAGATCAGAGAAGCAGAACAAGCCACAGATACCTCACCTCGCCAGTTCCTTAGCTTATCCTGTTTCCTTGGACTGGAAGCTTCTGAGTCCTCATTCAGAATGAATTTCAACTGAACTGCTGCTCAAAAGCCTGAAAGCTTAACCAGTCAAATGTTTAACCAGTCAAATGCTTACCAGCCAAATGCTGCTAGTTTCTGGTCTCCACGCCTTATGTATCTTTCTGTTTTTGCCATCACTCCCTGGGATTAAAGGTTCATTTCTTGGGATTAAAGGCATGTGTCACCATGCCTGGCTGTTTCCAATGTGGCCCTGAACTCACAGAGATCCAGAGAGATTTCTACCTCTGGAATGCTAGGATTAAAGGTGTGAATGCCATCATTTTCTAGTTTTGTATCTAGTGGCTGTTCTGTCTCTGACCCCTGCTGTGGGATGTTCTGTATGTCAAATTACTCTGATTGGTCAATGAATAAAGCACTGATTGGCCAGTGGCTAGGCGGGAAGTATGGGTGGGACTAACAGAGAGGAAAAAAGAACAGGAAGGTGGAAGGAGACACTGCCAGCCACTGCCAGGACAAGCAGCATGTAAAGATGCCGGTAAGCCACGAGCCACGTGGCAAGGTATAGATTTATAGAAATGGATTAATTTAAGATAAGACAGTTAGCAAGAAGCCTGCCACAGCCATACAGTTTGTAAGCAATATAAGTCTCTGTGTTTACTTGGTTGGGTCTGAGCGGCTGTGGGACTGGCAGGTGAGAGAGATTTGTCCTGATTTTGGGCCAGGCAGGAGACTCTAGCTACAGACCCCAGATAAGTTTATTAGGGTGCACAATATTTTGGGGAACACAATACCACCACAATTAATAACAAGTGTCTGTATCATGATTTGGGGGCTGGCAGTCCAAATCCATGTCTTCTAGACATGACATGGATGCCACACCCATGAGATCTCAACAGTGTGGGTACCTACACAATACCTACACAATGATAATGATAGACATGCAAACATGGATGGGGGAATTTCACAAGGCCCTACCCCTAGATGTAGAGCTATAGGCAATCAATAGCTGTTGAGAGAGGAGAAGCAGTTTTCTCCAGGAATGAGCTCCCTGGTAGGTTATCCAATCCCAAATGGCCACCCTAAACACAGGTGTGTAACAGCAACACTAAATTGGCTCAGTAGGTATATATACATATATATGTATGTAACAATAATTATAGAAGAAGAGATCATGAATCTGAGAGGGAATGGGGGAAAGATATGGGAAGGTTTGGAGGAGTAGGAGGGGGTGGAAATTACAAAAATATAGAACTCATGTATGAAATTCTCAAAAAATATAAATAAAAAATTAAAACAGATAAAACTGAGGTATTGAGATGTGAAATAAAAATGAAGTCAGTGAGAATAATATAATATGCCAACATTTGTGTAAAAGAGAAGAGAAAACACATACACACACATGTTCTTTGCATATGTAAGTTGTTTCTGAAAGATATGTAATTTATCTTTAATCTTTGAGCTGGAGTGTGTCCTTCCTATGGTAGGGCAAAGATTACAAGTTTTTAAATTTTTCTAATATGTTCATTTTTTATCACTTATAAAAACAACAAAGAACTGAAACTAAAGAGACTATGAAATCAGTAGTAGCCAAATAATGTGAAGTTGACTTGTGCACAGAGATATAAGAACATATTCAGAGTTGAAGCAATATGAGAGACACCTGGGCATTAACAGAACTCAGGTCTTTACCCAGGAAAGACCTGTCACAGTTCATCTATTATTTGTGAAACATTTGTGCTAGGTAATACTTAGAAACGTATGACACAGGAGACCTGGAGTGTTTGTTGTAATCTCTTTAGGAGACCATCCATGAGCATACAACATCACAGTCTGCCTAGAAGTTCATACAGGGACACTGACCACAGAAAGAAGTTGCTTCTTGTTGTAGACTTCATACTATCAGTGTTTCACTAGAGTTAAAAACAAAGTAATGGTGATGGAGGTGTGGCAGTACTAAGACTGTTCAAATAGCTTGCTCATTATTCTTGTCATAGACTGTATATTTGTGTTCCTGGTAGTCATACCTTGAAATCTAAACCACCAAAGAAGCAATTATTAGAGGTGAACCTTTGGGAGGTTATTAAGTCATGAAATGGAGCCATCATGAATGATATAAATCCCCTTGTAAAACAGGTCCTGGTGACCTCCCTTACCCTTTCCCTATGGAAGGCTATATTGAAAATGCAGCTACCCACGAACCAGAAAATTGACCCTTCCCAGACACTGAACTTTTTAAAAAATTGATAATTTACTTCTCAGCCTATAAAGTTATGAGACATTTCTGCTGTTCACAAACCACTTATTCCATGGTGTTTCAAATAGCCCAAACAAATTAAGAGGGTTCCCTTAAGCTCATGATGAAATGACACTTTTTTGCCCTCTTAAACTGGGGCATAGTTGTTACACTTACTCTAATCAGCCAAATGTAAGCAGAAGTGATGAAAGCTTTAGAAGCCAATGCATGCTCACCATGTTCTTATTTTTTCTGACGTGGCACTCAGCCACAATACAAATTATCCTGCTACTTCAGCCTGGCACCAAGACTGAGAGTTTCTATAGTCAGGACCTCCAATTAATTATGAATGGAGATATAGCATCACTGAGAAATACTTTACATCACAGAAACTTGGACTTACATGTTTCCACAGCACACTGACTGACTAGGGATTCAGTGCTATTGTAGCCTGAATAGCCATGAATATTTACCTAGAGATGGGGGGGGCAAAAAGTTGGCCACTGTGCCCACCATAGGATGCTTGCTAGTTTGTGCTGCACACAGAGAGTAGCCTACTACCTAAGTTTTCTCTGGCTTTCCCAAGACATATTATTGATCATATGCAAACAACCTAGTCTACTGTATACTTGTCTGATGTTATTAAAACTATAAACTTTTTTTTTTTTTTTTTTGGTTTTTCGAGACAGGGTTTCTCTGTGTAGCTTTGCACCTTTCCTGGAACTCACTTGGTAGCCCACGCTGACCTCGAACTCACAGAGATCTGCCTGCCTCTGCCTCCCGAGTGCTGGGATTAAAGGCGTGCGCCACCACCGCCTGGCTAAACTATAAACTCTTTTATTGGTTGTTTGTCAATAGATTTACGGTCATGCCCACTTTTTCCTCTTTTTTTTTTTTGGTTTTTCGAGACAGAGCTTCTCTGTGTAGTTTTGGTGCCTGTCCTGGATCTCGCTCTGTAGACCAGGCTGGCCTAAAACTCACAGAGATCCACCTGGCTCTGCCTCCCGAGTGCTGGGATTAAAGGCGTGCACCACCACCACCCAGCTTTTTCCATTCTTCAGAGGAAAGAGATGAATCTTTGGGCTCAGGAACAAGTATCAGAGCTATTGTCTGGAGAAGGAGAAAGAACAGTTCGGCTTCACAAAACGGGACATGTCTGTAGCCAGTGTGGTTTTTTTTTTTTTTTTTTTTTACCTCAACTAAAGAACTTTTACAATCCCCAAGTAATAGCAAAGCTTTTAAAGGCATCCACTTATGCAACACACACAAAATATTTTTTCTATTCTTATAACATTGGCTTTATTTTGCTAATAATAATGCTAGCCTTATATTAATAATTTGTCTTCCCTTCTCTGTTCTGAAAGACATTTTAAAATTTTCCTAACATGAAATGGCAACTAAGCTCACCTCTGTGAAACTGATGCACAGTGCATGTGTGTGTGTGTGTGTGTGTGTGTGTGTGTGTGTGTGTGTGTGTGTTTTGAAGGACAGAAGTAAGCATTAGGCGTTCTTATTTATTGTTCTCATTTATTGCTCTCCACCTTATTTTTTGAAACAGAGTCTGTCACTGAACCTAGTGCTCACTAATTGACTTTCCAACAAACTTCAGACATCCACCTGTCTGCCTTGCTGGCATTAGTGTTACAGACATGTGCCCCCATGCCCAGTTATTTTTGGGTGCTGGAGATCCAAACTCAAGTCCTCTGACATACTGTGCTATCTCTCCAGACCCATCTATTAAAAAAATTGTTCCTCTGCCCCCAAATAAATCCACACCAATGTGGAGAATGCTGTTGCAGAAGCAGCTCCCAAACCTAGTGGTACTGAGCTAGACTGTTCCAGCTTCTCATAGTTCTTTGGAACTCAATCATGCTGTTGCAGGTCCCATTCACATTCCTAGTAACTGAGAGCTTACTACAGGTTGCATGTTTTCTAAAGTCTGATGGGAAACAACGGAGAATTTAAAGCCCCATGGAAAGCTGCCTGGAAGTCTGGATAAACTTTAACAAATGTCCTCAGGCCCATTTGTCCCAGCTGCCACTCTGGAGCCTTGGAGCCACTGGTTAATCTGCTCATGGCCCTGGATGTTGAAAATGTCCTTGTCCACCTGAGTATCATCTGTTATTCTCCAGACACGGGAGAAAACATCTGAGAAGGAAAAGCCTGTGTCTTCTGACAGAAAGGCTCAGAAAGATGGCTGTATTGAGGCTTTATAACTTGATGAGACATGAGATCAGACAGATGTCAGAGAATCCTCAACAAACATTCTGGTGAGGAAAATGTACAATTTTACCAGTTTAGGACTAAAATTTTGAACTCACAAAGTACTTAGCCAGAAACTAGCAAAGACCCAGATCATATCACCTGACAGCCACCATAGGACATTTGCTAATACATTTATAGCTTCTACAAGATTGTTTTCCAGTGCCTGGGATTTAACTCAGGATTTCATGCATACCAGGCCAGTATTCTACCACTGAGCTATCCCCAGACCATAATCTTAATTTTCAGGTTTTTGTGTAGCTTTTCCCTCCAGATTAAAAAGTCCCTCTTAAGGAGGTTGTATTCTGAGCCTCATAAAATCCACAAGGAACTTGCCCAGACTCATTAAGGCCTCTTTCCAACTTTATATAAAACAGTGAACAATGGCTGGAGTAAAGGAGAATTGCTTTAAAGGTGTTGGAAAACTGCTGCCTGAAAGTTGTGTGAACTCCAGTGCTGTAGCATTCATGAGTCATTTGCTTATGCTGGTGTGGGCTTTTGGTGGTTCAGCTGTCTAGATCACCCACACTCCTTAAAGTGACCCCTCATCCATGTCTCTGCAGTAACCCCAATAAGCTCATGATTCATCAAGCTTGACTCAAATAGCATCTCCTCTTTAGTCTGTCATGAATGTCCCCATCTGGGGTACATTGTTTCATGAGACCACAAGAAAAGTCATGCAACATAGTCATTCCTGTCATGCATTCTGCAAAACTATCTGGCTTCTCTTGGGAAAATTTTCTAACAAACTAGAAAATATCAACTCCTATATACTAGTTTACCAATTTCATAGTCCCATCCCAAGATGCTCATAGACATCTGAATCTATATATAATACTGAACTCTATATATTATACACTGATAATTAAAACTGCTTCCAAGTAACTAGTGAGCAGGTTGACTATCTAGTGTGGATACACTGAATAAAGGGACATTCATGACTCAAGTTATGTCATCATGGCCTACAGGTTATGATGACAAATGATCTCATCCTGCTTTGTCAGCAAAACATTGTTCATTTTAAAACTGAGCTCATGCAAAGAGAAGCTACAGGTTCTGATGAGCAAGAATTGGCTCAAAAACTGACCTATGGCAAAGAAAAACCCTAGGCAAGTCAACTAATAGGAACTAATAAAGCAAGGGAGAACTTACTATAAGCTATTTTGCTCCACAGGTTTTTAAGTGATACATTTTAAAATTACAGAACCTGTATCAAATAATTTTTCTATATAGCTTTGGTTTTAAACGATTGCTGCATAAGGAGAGAACAATAAAATACTTGTTAATAGATTCTTTCAAAGCAGATTTCCCTGTTAGGGTTTACATCATCACGCCCACTGGAAATGAGAATGTCTGAATGGTATACTAGAGAGAATGAATAAATCTCCTCAATGCCTGTAGCAACCATCTCTGGAGGCTCCATAGCCAAATGCCCAGGTTGTCCTGAGATTTGGAAGATAAATACAGCTGTGAAGCTTTGATTTACATCGCAGTATATAGAGTTCTGGGTTATGTGCATATTTAATATATGTAGCTTCATTGTATCTGGTTCTCCAAGATACAGATGCCAAGGCAGAAGAATCAAACAAGCAATATTCTACTGACTGAAGTGTTGTGCCGTCTAAAATTACATCCATACCAGGCTATGCTGTACATGTGACTTTGAGTCCAGAGGGAAAGAAGGTTGAGTGGTTGTATCTTAGATTGTCATGCTCTCTAAGAAACACTTGGCAAAGACTTTGGAGAGTCAAAGAAATCCCTCATCTCCCAGGAACCAGCCTCCTTGAGATCTCTACTGTAATCAGTCATTGTCTATGAGCCATCCACAGGGAGGTGTAGCCTTGCAGCAAATGGTGTGGAGGACTTCAAAGCCTGTAGGGATAGGGGGTGTTAAATGCTTAGTCTCTACCTATTTGAGGAAATTTGATTATAAAATGTTCTGTAAACCACGAGATGCAGTAATACTGCAATGCAGTGAGCTTGCATTCTCATATGGGGCAGGTATTGGGGGAAGGCACATTACATCTGACTCAGCAGTCCTGCTTTAAACAGTCCTCCATGGGAAGTTCTGGGCATCCAGCCTGTTACTTAACCTCACATAGGGAGACAGATGCTTTGGTTTAATGACCTGTTTGACTTATCCTCCTCTTCCTTCTCTCACATCTAAGCCTTGTTGTAGCTGGTGAGCTTCTCTCCAGGTGTCCCCCCCCCCCCCCCCGCAGTCCCACAACCCACGTATAAAATAAACACACAGATGCTTATATTATTTAAGCTGTTTGGCCTAATGGCTCAGGCTTCTTGTTAACTGTTCTTATAGCTTAAATTAACCCATTTATATAAATCTATACCTTGCCACGTGGCTCGTGGCTTACCGACATCATCACATGTTGGTTTTCATGGCGGCTCCCAGTGTCTCCCTCTCTGCCTTGCTGTTCCCTCAATTCTCCTCTCTGTTAGTCCTGCCTATACTTCCTGTCTGGCTACTGGTCAATCAGTGTTTTATTTATACAGAGCGATATCCACAGCACTTCCCCTTTTCTTCTTTTTCAAAAAGGAAGGTTTTAACTTTAACATAGTAAAATTACATATAACAAAACAATTATCAAGCAAGAATTACAGTTACAATATTAAAGAAGATATCCTATCTATCTTATATTTGTGAGTCTAAGGTTTTGTATCTAACCCATCTTTTATCATAACTGAGGAAATTATAACTATCTAGTCTTCAACCACATCAAAGACCTCAGAAGGCTATAATACTACCTGAGAAATGGGAGAAGGATGCAAGCAACTTTCAGGAGTCTTGCAGGGTAGACAGAGACAGCTGGCAGCCTAGACAGTCATTTAAAGTTCTCTTGTAAAGTTAGGGCATCTGTCTTCAGCCCATAGGGCTGGAGTCTCTCAGTCATTTTTTTCAGTGTCCTGTAGAATGTCTGGCAGTTTCTTTTGTGTAGTCACTTTTCTCAGTGTCCTGTAGAATGTCTGGCAGTTTCCTCTGCGAAGCAGGAACCTGAAGGACCATTTTGCCAAGCAAAGTTCAGTGGTTACCTTCTTATGGGTCCTGCCTGTCCAGTTGATCAAGCAGTCCAGGCAAGAACAGTTTCTTGCCCAAATGGCTATTTTTGCCAAGAAGATAAACTCCATATAGAGTGTCTTTGATGCCCATCCTCCTCTCTGAAGTAAATCAGTGCTGCCAGGAGCAGACATGTCTCACTATCCAGAAAGTCTAAATTTTTAAAACATTTTAAATGCCATATTCTGTAGGTCTTTGAAGTATTTGAAGATTACTTATCTATCTGAAATATATCTATGTATACCTAGAAGACTTAACTAACATGGTTACAAGTATGATTATCATAGATGACTAATTATTAATCTATTTCTTAATTATCCATTACAATTTTAAATGAGTTGTACAAACATAATACCTTAAACAAGAGTAGAAATACACACAGTATAACAAAATTAACTTTAAATTTGTATCAATAAACTAAAATCTATACCAGTGTAAAACATTTTAAACAAGTTGTTGTTCTTTAAAATAGGTTCAGCAATTTACCCTTTTATCCTATCATATCTATATCATATCTCCTTTTCTTCTTTAAAAAGAGATTGTACTTAACCTTTTTTTTTTTTTTTTTTTTTTTTTTTTTTTTTTTTTTTTTTTTTTT
>CABHPQ010133544.1:0-39485 GCA_902168405.1 Peromyscus aztecus
ATGAAAGTTTCATCAAAAAATGAATTATTATAATAAGGTTTTTAAAGTGGTATATTCATGCATTGTTGGAGTGTGAGAGGTATCATCTGATGAGTTTGGAAAGCATATGTCTGTTCCTTTAAAAAAGTAAAAGTAGAACTACTATATGATCCAGGTATCCATCCTTGGGTATAAATACAAAAGTCTCTAAATCTACATACCAAAGAAATAGGTGGACAGCTATGTAGCATCACAAGAGCCAAGATAAGAAATCAAGCTGTATGCTTCTCATAAATAAATTAATAAGGAGAGTTCAATATAAATACACACACACACACACACACACACACACATATATATATAAACTTTTGAAATAATGAGTAAAATTATGTCATTCTCAGAAAAGTAGGTGAAAATGGAGGTCATCATATGAAGTGAAATAAATGAGAGACAATAAGACAATTGGAAGATGTTTTCTCTCATATGTGAAGTTCAAACAAAGGAAAGAATACATGGGCAGAATAGCAGCATTAGTCAGTTATGTAATTAAAAGTGGGAGGTAGAAGAATAAGAGTGTGATTGGACCGGTGGATATTATCACAGTCCATTATAAGCATATATGGAAAAATATAACAATGAGACAGAGTACTTTTTGCCTCTAATATACACTAATAATAATGCCAAGACATCTCACAAGCTGTATAATTAAATGTTAAGCATTATTTGTTTTAGACTCTAAACTTGAAAAAAATCCTAGATAAATAAATACACAGGCACACATACATTCTGATTAATAATGATAACATTGGTTTATATTTATTTAGTATAATTTAAACAAAATTTACCATAAATAACTGTAAAGTACACATTCCATGAAATGGTATTTCAATAATGACAATAACTGTAAAAGTGAAATTATAAAACTATTATGAATACAACTTGAAATAATCTTTCTTTCTTACACATGTATTTAGACATATGTTTTTATATCTATGAGTGCTTATTTACTATTAGCTTATAAACTTGATATGCCCTATATAGGTAGATACTGCCTAAGAGGCCAAGATATAAGCCAACCTGGAGTCTGTCTGAGTGCCTAGCAACAAGAGCTGTCAGAGGTCCTGATCATGCCTAGCCAATGAGGGACAATTAGGCAATGTCATCGGATTGGCACTCAGCCTCAGAGCAGGGAGATAGGTATACTGGGAGCTGAATAATGGTTTTTGAAAATGCTGTTTGCCTTTTCCTTGACTCCAGGTGTCTGTGCCATTGAGTCCACGCCTTCTCACCCCCTCCCCCAAGGTAGCCATTAGGATCCAGCAACACCCCTATGAATGATGTAAACTCTAAGCCCTTGTTAAGAGTGCAAAATATATAAAGAAATGCTCATGTATAACATGTTCCACAGGGAGCATTATTTACAAAGGATGCATATGTATGGAACTGAAAGAATATTGCAGCCTGGTTCCCTTTATCAAACACTGTGCAGAAAGGGCAGCATTATCTTTGTAGTTCAAGAACTATTCCAATACTATCAATGTGTATTCAATAAGGGACAAACAACAATGCTCTGCTTAAATTTCACAATGCAATGACTGTATCCATTCCTCATTAACGTATGCATGATTTAGTTACATATTTGTCTGTATATTTTGATAGTATTATCATGTTATTAAAGAAGTTTACATACTCTTCATTAGATAGTTTAATAATAAAATACACTATAGAATTTTTTGAGACAGTTTAGCTACAATATAACAAAGGCAGAAGCCTGTAACATTTACATTCCTGTAACTTGTATGTAGTTTATTCATTTCCACAGAAATGCCAGTTTTTAATTATTTCATAGAAAGAAAATTACCTTTGTCATTTTTAAGCATGAATGATGAGCTGAAAGTATCCTCAGTTTAATACATCACATTGTAAAGGTGCGCAATTCATTCATAATGTAAGATGCAATTAAAGTATGTATCAAATAGGGATGTATTGATCCTTCATGGTGATAATTCACTATGCTCAGTAACAATTTAAATTTCAATTTTCATATCAAAGTAGAGCATTTGAAGATCAAAATCACATTTTTCCTTCACTATTAAGTCATACTTCACTTAATTTTATATGTAATTGAATAATTAGTATGAGAAATTCTATAAGAACATTAATGCTTTACTAATTGCAAACCCTGTCTAAGATGAGACCAACATCCTCTTAAAGGATCATGTCAATATATTCAACATAACATGTAATGTGGTGGTAATTTGTTATACTCTAATAAATTTTGCCTGGAGATCAGAGGACAGAGCCAGCCACCAGATTAAACATAGAGGTCAGACCCTGGTAGCACACACGTTAATCCTAGGACTCGGAGGAAGAGATCCATCTGGATCTCTGTGAGTTCCAAGCAACACTGGGCTGCATGAGATTGATTCAGTCTAGGAGAGAAACAGAGCCAAGCACACCTTTAACCCCAGTATTTGGGAAGGAACACAAGCCATTAATCCCAGCATTCAGTCAGAGGATCCCTGGAGTTGGAGATGTGAGAAGTGGCTGCAGCTTGTTACTTTGTTGCCTCTAGTCTTTCAGCATTTACACCAATACCTGACTCCAGGTGTTTATTATAAGACCATTTAAGATTCATGCAACAATGTGTATTTGAAAAATAGTTAATGGTTAATGATTTTTAAATTTTTCATCACTGAGTCACATTCTATCTCTTGAGTTGACAGTAGTTAACAAGTTTATTATGTCTGGTTTTGCTTGGCTTTTATCAGGTCAAATATCTTCCAGCCAGTTTGGAAATGTCATTTCTCAGTCCTGTGAGCTGTCATTGGAATCATAAAAAATAATTCTTGTAGAAATATTAGGAAGTTCCATAGGGCTTTATTTTAGCCTTAATTTGTTATACAAAAGTGATAAACATATTGGAACATATGAAAGATTGTGGCTTTAAAAGGAAATCACTACAACATTTAACAGTCATTTTATTTTTCTCTTATTTACTTGTAGCCTTGGTTCTCAATATCAGGCTGGCAGCAATAAATCCCAAGGAGGGTGTGAAAGATCAATGTATTCTTTTAAACATGGAACAGTTTTCTATTTCTCTCAACTCAATGAAATGTTCACTACTAAACATTAACTTATAAGGTGTAAGATCTTTTATAGATGTATGGTAAAATGATGAGGGGAAAAACAATTTTCAGTTAATATTCATTTATAGGATATAATTTAACAAAAATATTTTGAAAAACACATAGAAGACTTTTATGCATGTTTTCATTTTTATGTAAATTATTTTTTTATATTATATGAAATATAAAAGTATGCATAATCACAAGGTAATATACATTCAATGTAATATTTAAATTAAGTTATGGATATGTATTCACCTTAAATTTTTATATTTTAAATATTTTCTGATAGTGAAAACCTTAAAAATGTACATTATCTTAAATCATCTCCAAATCAATTTATAAAATTCCTATGGATAACCATTTCTAAGTTTCCAACACGGGCAAAAGACAAAACAGCAACATCAATAGAAGAACTACTTTAACATTTGTACAAGCTGGAAAAACTACTGTTTATAGGAGGGTGTGAGTGTGCATGTGTGTGTGTGTGCATTTAAGTAGAAAAGTGTAGGGCAGTAATAAAGAGCAAAGTTTACCTGAATAAGAGGCTATAAAATGTAGCTACATTTCATACAATGTAAGATATACTTTATTAAGTGTTAAAGAAGTCTTGATATAGAAACACATTTATAAAGAACAGGAATTGTCTATTTTTTGAGCTACATAAATATTACTTTATTTTTAAATGATCCTACATATGTAATTTAGAATCATTTTGTGTTTAAAAATATATTTCACTGGTTATTAATTTCAAGCATCATAAATGCTCATAATATGGAAATCAAATTTCAATGTAAAAAACAATATTCTTGCTTCTAAGTTGTTTGTGAATAAAGAAGTATATATTAATATTCATGCATCTATTATAAAAATTATATACACATTTATTAATCATACACACATTCAAAGTATACATATGTTATAAAACTTAAGTTAATGAGTATTTATCTTAATAATAAATCCATTTAAAAAGTTAATGTAGAAATTTATATACAGAAAACATTCTTTGTATCAAACATTTCATTTGTATTTAATATTCTAGATATTATAAATTTTTGCAACTTACTTTAGGGTTTTATTATAATTAATAATCCAATCATAACTATAGTTGGTGAATTAGAATTTATTCAGATGTTGCTTAAACTTCATTATTTTCTTAATTTTGACTTTTTAATTCTTCTGCTGGATACATTATCCTTTGTCTAATATATAATTTGAGGTATACAAATGTCTTTGCATTTACATCCATACAAAAGTGTAACTCCTTGTCTTAGTATCTTTATTTTTATTTGAAACATAATATTATTTACTGCTTAAATTCTTTCAACAATAATTTTTAAAGAAAATAGAAAAAATATGAAATTATGAAAAGGAGGAAGAATATAAATAATTATTCCTTGATTTTGATAATCGTTAGTCTTCAAAGAAACAGTGCTATAAAAACATGTGAGAAAAATCCATTCTGAAAAGTATTAATCAAGAAATAAATTGTTGTATTCAATATTTATTTTATAAAGAAATATATTTCTAATGATTTGAAGGAACACAACTTCGTTATCCATGTTTCACAATCCTACAAAGCAAATGCATAATAATTTAAAATAAAGTCCAGTATTATACATTCATAGAAGAAAACTTTCTTATCTCCTAATATTTGAGCATTTTCCCCCCTGATTTTGTATTAACATAGTAGAAATACGTTCTTATATATAATTGTTTTAGGAAATGTCCAACACATGCATTGATTTCAATCATTTCTAGATTGCTTTTCTTTATCAAATGCCAAGTAGCCATCAGTTTTCAAATACTTGCTGACTTTGTCTAGTAAACAAACATTATTTATATATTTCAATCTATGCCAGATCATCAGAGTCTCACCTGCTCAGATTCAAATCCCAGGGCACCTGAGTAAACAGAAACTTGAGGTTGTTACTACTTACAGGAGGAAGAAAGAAAAAGATCTTCTGACTTAGTTTTACAAGCTTCTCAGAAAAATCTCCATGTCTCAATGTGCTCTGAGTTAGGGATGCTGTGCTTTTAGTAGCACAACACTGTCAGTATGTCACTGCTTACTCAATGCTATTTCGGGTTCACCAAGTAGAACCATGAACACTGAGTCCTTTGTGTAAAATACCAAAAGGCCATTCTGATGGCTGTTCTTAGTCTGAGGTTAAAATGGAGACAGCAAAACAAGTAGTCTCAACTGATCTTTTCTTTTCTTTCATTCTCTCTGTCTCTGTCTCTGTCTCTCTCTGTCTCTCTGTCTCTCTCTCTCTCTTTGTTTCTTTCTTGTTTTGTATTTTTGCTAATAACAAGCAAAGGAAACTCCTAGCTTGAGGTGACAAAAAGGGGAGTTATGTAAGAATTCTGCGAGTGAATAGGACATGCCCCCCTGCTTGAGGATTAGCCCAGCAAACAAATGATCATTTTAAAGCATGGACAAAAGTTACTAAAAGGAGAAAAGTTCTTCACTGTATGTCAAGGTCTTCTGGATCCTTTTTAATTCAGCCATTTTTACTTAGGAATCAAATACATGCATAGTGAGAAGACATCTAAATTACAAAATTTTTCCCCTTGGCTTATTTATTAAACAAATATTTCCTTAAGTTAATTTTATCATAATTAAAATTAATGACAAAGTATTTATTGTTTATTATGAAATCAGAATTTCTTTACAAGTTGTTTGTGCAAATTATTTATAATTAAAATAATTATGAAACAAATGAAAGAAGAGTTAGAATAATGTAAACATTGTCTAAAAAATAATTTTAAAAAATTATTTTGAATCTTGAATATATGAGTGCTCATATACTTGTGAGAAAACAACCTTCAATTTCAGGAATCATACTTGATACATGAAAATTTTGTTTTGCAATCAGTTTCATATTTACTGTAACCATGAAAATACAGCAGCAGATGCGACAGAACATAGCTTGTAGCTCATAACACCAGAAAGTGTATGCTGATCAATTTATGCTTTCATATTTGGAGGTACAACAAACAAAGCTTATTAGTTTCAATTAGCCAAACAATTTTATATACCTTTGTGATATGATGCAAAGTTAAGTTCTGTGCACATATTCACATTGTAGTACTTATGTACTTGATTTTCCTGGATTTTTATGACAATTATACCTGATGTATTATAGACATTATTGAAAAATCTACAATCACAATCAATTAAATGATGATTTATTAATTCCTAAAGTTCAACTGAATAAGTTTACAAAGCAACAACAGTCTAAAATGTTTATATGTATTTTTGAATATATGCATGAAAACACTTTGTTTTTAATACATATAATTGCATATGCATCAATCAGAGACCCTTAGTTTTACTGATCACATTTTTCTTAATCTTTCCTGAGGCATCACACTCAAAATTAAGGATTCTCTTTCTTCTTTCTGCCTAGGGATTTTCAAAGTATCTAAGAATGTTTCAGTTTTGCCCTGGCACAATGGAATCCTAAATTCCAGCATATGATAGTGGTGATGGATCCTCTCCATGTGAGGAACTTTTCTTTGTGGGTCCTGAGTGTCCTTGCCAGTGCTTCCAATGAATAGTGCTATGATGGAAGGGACAATTTCTGGGATAAACTGCTATCTTCCTCAGTCTGGGCTAACCTGCAGTCACAGAACTGCTTTTACACAGTTTTAAATTTTCAGGGTTTAGAATGTGGATAGATTTTAAGCTGGTTATCTCAGACAGTACAGCCATGAATATATTCACCAATGCTCTTCAATAATCTTTTTACTCAGAATTAGTAGCTGTGATGCCCACAAGGATTCTCTTGAAGCCTCAGTGTGTTGCCTTAGTCTGAGACTCCAGATAATGTTTCTGGCTTTCTGAACATGCTAAACAATTCAAAAATGATTACAGTTGTTAAATGCACTTAAGATTGACTAAGAGAGTTTAGGAGAAAAAATTACAACTCTTTATCTGAGAACCGTTCATACTCTTCTTCACATTTAATCTAGTCTACCTAGCAATATCATGTGAGCTCTAGTGTTGACATCACCAATCATCCTATTTATAATCACTATGCTCCTTGTGCTCTACTTTTCTGCTTAATGTAAACTGCAATCCGCACATCATTATAAATACCACACTTCACATTTTTTGCAGTTAAAAGGTAAAGTAAAGCTGACAAACATTTATATGAATAGGACTTGTATTGTTTTTCTTGAAGCTATTTAATCTCTATTTTGGTCTTTTACTCACCCACCCACCCCCCCCCTCTTTCTTCATTTCTAATCTGTTTGCTCTGGCCATTTCTAAAAATACTCCACATAACATGAAAAAAAATCTACCCAATAGCCAGATACACAGATATTAGGTTTTTTATTCTTCTAATTTTAAGGGAGCATTTTCTATAACATTTTATAAATGTCAAATGGAGAATCATCTAAACATAAGAAATTTGAACATTACTCTCAAAATCATATTTTTATTTAACTATAATGAAATTATCTCACAAAACAAAACAAAGACAAGCTTTCAATGTTGTACTACACAAATACAAAGCCAAACTTATTCAATTATCTAAGAACTTATTTTTTTACCTTCAGAATGTTCAAAATAGCATTTAAGTGGAGTTCACTAGTGGTATGTAGTAATTTTGACTATTAAATATCTTTATAAAAATTAAGTTATAAAATTAATGGATTTCACTATGGTATTTTAATACATAAGTCATTATAATTTTTCTTATTTATTCCCTCAACATTGCACCTCCACCATTCATGTCTCGGCTTGCTGGCCCCTTTCCTCCCATCAACATCTCCCTCCTACCTTCACAGGCCATGAATTCACTACTTTTGTACTTAATCACCCCAATCACTCTTTATTTAAATCTCATTCCCCCCATTTATGAGGCTCTTTCTAGATTTGTGAACTGAATACACACACACACACACACACACACACTTGCACACACACATGAACACGCATACACACATGTGTACACACACGTGCACACACATACACACACATGCATACACACACATACACACACACACAAACACACTGCATAAATATTTAACTTCAGGTTCTGAATGAGAGAGAAAACTTGTGGTTTTTTATTTTCTGAGTCTTATTTAATTTGATGAAGGTACTAATTTACAGACACATTCTATTTTTTCCACAAATGAAGTTATTCTTTTTATGACTGAATGAAATGGCATTTTGTATACAGTAAATGTAGTTATAAATATATTTTTGTATATTCATGGTCATGTGCCTCTAAGCTGCTTCCAATTCTTGGTTTTGTTTTAGAGAAAGAAACAGATTTTTAAAGAAAATTTGCAGTAAGATTTCCAAGCTACTGAGTAACAACCAAAATTCTTATAGTTAGGTCTTATGGTAATTATATCTTCAGTCATTTGAGAAAACTTCTCATTGATGTCTATATTGGCTGCATCATTTATTTATCCACTAGTGGTGACTAAAGCTTCCTTTCATCTACACAATTTTATCGGCATTGTTGTCATTTGTGTCTTGATATCCATTCTTATGCGATGAGAAGGAATCTTAAAGCAGTTTTAATCTTCATTTCCCAAATGCTAAAGAAGCTGACATTTTTTTCAGTTATTTATTGACCATTTTTATTTCATTCTTCGAGAACTGTCTATTCCTTCATGGTGAACTTATTGATTAAAAGATTTGCTTACATTAATGTTTGATTTTTTGCAGTTATTTTATATTCTAGATATTAACCCCTTTTGTAATGTATGGGTTGGAGAATTTTTAATTTGTTGATTAGGCTGTCTGATAACTCTGCCTATAGCTTCATTTGTAGTTAAGATGCTATTAAACTTACTATTTTTGTCATTTCACCAGATTATTCAAGGCACTACTGGAGTATATGTTATATCTACTGGGATTCTCATTCTAATTTTCTCCAGTACTTCCAAAATTTAGGTATTAGGTTAGTGTCTTTGATCCACTTTGAATTCTGCATGTGGTGAGAGATATTTTTTGTTTCCTTCTTATATAGAGACAATCTCTTCAACCACAAACCTATGTTTAGTTCTTTGCAAGTATATGTTTTTCATACTATTGGCAAACATTATGGGCTAGGAGATGCTTGTCTAAAAAGTGCTATCCTTGTACATGTGAAGATCTGAGTAAATATCTCTAGATCAATTTAAATAAATGAAAACAAAAAAGCTAGTCATTATATCATGACTTATAATCCCAGTGTTGGGGAATTAGAACATGTAGATCTCTAAGGCATGTTGGCCAAGTAGCCTAGCCCAAGTGGATAAATTAAGGAAAAATTAAGGAAGTAATTTTAAGAACATGATGCCCACATTCCCAAGAGATGGGGTGCATGGTTTTTGGTCATTTAATGGGTTATGGATAGGATGTTATTATTTAGGATGGTTGGTAACAAGTTGTTATTGTTAATGGTCAGGATAAAGGCTAAACAAAAGATATTAAGATCTAGGTTTCTTGTTTGAAAAACAAAGAAAAAAGGAGGATATAGATAAGAGTTTGATTATTGAATCTACTCTGAAAAGAAAAAAGAGAAGATATGGCTACAATAAGATAAAAAGGTAAATTATTGAATCTACTTTTAGAAAACAACTACTAGTTTTAAGTATTATACACTGGATTTAATTTTTGTATTGTGTACACAAATTATATACATTAATACAAATTTGAGACTGATTTTGTTAGAAATACAGTACATATGTTTCTAATCTTCTTCAAGGTATTGTACCTATACGGCTCATTTAACAATGTAATGCAAATTGCTAACCCTTGAAATATTACCAACTAACTAGTATTTAGTCACTTATTACAACTGAACTTGTAGTCATATTAGGTATGCTTTCAAGGTAAAACAAACATAATTTAGATAAACAGGTCATCTTCAAACACTTCAGATATCTACAGAATATGGCATTTAAGATATTTCAATAACATAGATTGTTTTTTGTATGACAATGAGACATGTCTGCTCCTGGCAGCACCAATATACTTCGGAGAAGATAATGGGCATTGAAGAAACTTCAAATGGAGTTTACTTTCTTTGTGGCAAAAGTTAGCCACCGGACAAAAAAAGTGTCCTTGCCTCAACTTCTGAGAGTATGCTGTCCAAGTGGACAAGCAAGACACTAAAGAAAGGAGAGTAGAACCTTGCAAAGACAAGGTAGGAAGGCCCTTTAGATAATCCTGCTTCACAGATGAGTCTGTTAGATATGCTAAGCTTGTAGGTTAAAGATGAATGCCCTAAAGTTGCAGAGAAATCTTGGGTGACTTTCCAGGAAGTCAGCTCTTTCTCTCATTTCTCATATTTTTTTGGAAGTCACTTCCTGCTTACTTAGGTAATATTATTTCCTTCTTGGATATCTGAGTAAGTTGAAGATTAGATAGTTTTAGTTTTCCTTGTTAACAAATTCAGAAAATAAAAACTCACTAAAGAGGTGTAAATTGTCTAAGTTTGGAAGCCATCAAAATATATTTTTGGTTGGTAATACAAGTTAGGATAGAACGTGAATTAGGTACAACACTTTGGACTCACAAAAATAGGATAGATAATGGGGTATTTTTTCTGAATTTGTCAAATGTTTGTGGACTGCTTCTCTGATCTTTCAGCATTCACCCTGAAATCTGGCTCTGAGATTTTAATTAAAAGACCATTTAAGACTTGAACAACAAAGCATTTTCCCATTATTGGAAAGTACAAAAAAAAAAAAAAAGAACTAAAAAGAACATGGCTCTAAGAATGGAGAGGAATTTTTTTTCCAGTCATGCTGTTGCCCATATGAAAGATAAAACTTGTGTGCCCCAGTTGCTGGAAAACAGGGAAGACTTCTCTGGGCAGGCTCTCCCACAAAATCCACCCATTGGACCCTGCAATCTACAAGACTCACACCCTACCTAAATCTTTACATCCCCCTGCAACCCCAGTGGCTTCCTGAGACACAGAATCTTCCAGCTCTAATTAGACCAAGAACTATGATTGGACACAGAGTGGACCCCTGATACACAGACACAACAAGCACAGATTCAACCAAGAGCAACTCACTCAGACACAGGCACCTCTTGAACCTATTGGAGGGAGAGATGTGTAGACACCAGTGCAAAAATACATACAACAACATAAAGAGCAGTATGGCACCACCAGAACCTATCAGTTCTACAAAATCAAGACCTGAACATCACAACATAAAAGAAGCAGAAGAAAGCAAGCTTAAAAATTACTTTATGAAGATGATAGAGGCATTTAAAGAGGAAATGAAAATTTCTCTTAAAGAAATTGAGGAAAAGACAAACAAAAAATGGGAAGAAATCAATAAATCCCTTAAGGAATGCCAAGAAAAACATGAAAAAGCAATTAAACTGGTTTAGGAAAAAGTTCAAGACCTAAAAATTGAAATAGAAGCAATGAAGTAGACACAAACTCAAGGAATACTGGAAATAGACAATCTAAATAAATGAACAGGATCTACAGATGCAAGCATAACCAACAGAATACAAGAGATGGAAGAGAGATTCTCTGGCACAGAGAGTACAATAAGAGGAAAGAGATCCATCAGTCAAAGAAAACACTAAAGCCAAAAAAAAGTCATAACACAAAATGTCGAGAAAATTGGGGACAATATGAAAAGGCTGAACCTCTGAATAATAGGGATAGAAGAAGGAGAAGATTAACAACTCAAAAGCACAAAAAACATGTTCAACAAAATCATGGAAGAAAACTTTCCCAACTTAAAGAAGGAAATACCAATGAAGACACAAGAAATGTATAGCACACCAAATAGATTAGACATCCCCCAAAAGTCCCATTGCCACATAATTAAACCACTAAACATAGAGAATAGAGAAAGAATATTAAGAGCAGCAAAGGAAAAAGGTCAAGTGACTTATAAAGGCAAATCCATCAGAATACCATCTGCCTTCTCAATGGAGACTCTGAAAATCAGAAGATCCTGGACAAACAAATGAAGACATTAAAAAACCACAGATGCCAGAACAGATTACTATGCCCAGCAAAACTTTCAGTCACCATAGACAGAGTGAACAAGACATTTCCAGACAAAAGCAGATTTAACTAATACCTATCCACAAACCCATACCTACAGAAAGTACTAAAAACAAACAAACAAACAAACAAACAAAACCCTCCAAGCTAAGGAAGTCAGATTCACCCATGAAAACACAGGGAATAGATAACCCCACAGCAGCAAATCTCAAAGAAGGGAAATACTAACACATTACCTCCAATAGAAAGCAGGAATTAACAATCACTGATTATCAATATCCCTTAATATCAATGCACTCAATTAGCCTATAAAAATACATATGCTAGCCGGCGGTGGTGGAGCATGCTTTTAATCCCAGCACTAGGTAAGCAGAGGCAAGCAGATCTTTGTGTGTTTGAGGCCAGCTTGGTCTACAGAGCAAGACCCAGGAAAGGCATAAAGCTACACAGAGAAATCTTGTCTCGAAAAACCAAAAAAAAAAAAATACATATGCTAAGGATAGATATGAAAACAGGATCCATCCTTCTGCCGCACACAAGAAACACACCTCAAATTCAAAGACAGACACTACCTCAGAGTAAAAGGCTTGGAAAAGATGTTCTAATCAAATGGACTTAAGAAGCAAGCTGATGTAGCAATCATAATTTCTAAAAATAAAGACACCAAATTAAAATCAATCAAAAGAGATCAGGAAGGACATTGTATATTCATCACAGGAAAAATCCACCAAGATGAATTCTCAATTCTGAACATTTATGTCCCAAATATGAGGGGACACACATATGTAAAAGAAACATTACTAAAGCTTAAATCCCACATAAAATCTTAGATTTATGTGGGATAAATCTTAGATGTAGTGGGAGACTTCAATGCCCCACTCTTACCAATGGACTGTTCTGCCAGACAGAATCTTAACAGAGAAATAAGGGATATGACAAATGTTAAGACTCCAATGGACTTAACAGATATCTACAGAACATTCCATCCTAACAAAAAAGAATATACCTTCTCAGCACCCTGTGGAATCTTCTCTAAAATTGAACACATACTTGGCCACAAAGCAAAACTCAACAGATATAACAAAAATTGGAATAACCTGCTATATTTTATTGGACCACCATGGCTTAAAGATAGATTTCAACAACAACAACCATTATAGAAGGACTATATTTGCATGAAATCTGAATAATTCTCAACTGAATCAACACTGGGTCAAGGAAGAAATAAAGAAATTAAAGATTTTCTAGAATTTAATGAAAATGAATGTACTTCATACCCCAACTTATGGGACACCATGAAAACAGCACTAAGAGGAAAATTCATAGGACTAACTGCCCCTATGAAGAAGTTGGAGAAATCTCACACTAGTGACTTAACAGCACACCTAAAAGCTACAGAAAAAGAAGAAGCAAACTCACCCAGGAGGGATAGATGCCAGGAATTAATGAAATTGAAGGAGGGCTGAAATTAATAAAATAGAAAGAAACAGAACAATACAAAGAATCAATGAAACAAAGAGTTGGTTCTTTGAGAAAATCAACAAGATAAACAAACCCTTGTCCAAGCTAACCAAAAGGCAGAGAAAGAACATCAAAATAAACTAAATCAGAAATGAAAAGGCAGACATAATAAGAGACGATAAGGAAATCCAGAGAATCATCAGGTCATACTTCAAAAATCTGTACTCCACAAAATTGGAAAACGTAAAAGAAATGGACAATTTTCTGGATTGGTACCACATACCAAAATTAAATCAAGATCAGCTAAACAATTTAAATAGACCTATAACCACTAAGGAAATAGAAATGGTCATTAAAATCTCCCAACTAAAAAAAGCCATGGACCAGATGGTTTCAGTGCAGAATTACCAGAATTTCAAAGAAAAGCTAACATCAATACTCTTCCAATTGTTGCAATAATAGAAAGAGAAAGAACCTTACCAAACTCTTTGTATGAGGCTACAGTTACCCTGATACCCAAGCCAAGCAAAGATGCATTAAAGAAAGAAAATTACAGGCCAATCTCCCTCCTGAACATTGATGCAAAAATGCTCAATAAAATACTGGCAAATTGAATCCAAGAACATATCGAAAATCATCCAATATGATCAAGTAGGATTTATCCAAGAAATGTATGGATGGTACAACATACAAAAATTTGTCAATGTAATATACAATATAAACAAAATGAAGGAAAAAATCACATGATCATCACATTAGTTGCTGAAAAAGCCTTTGACAAAATCCAACACCACTTCATGATAAAGGTCTTGGAGAGATCAGGAATACAAGAAATATACCAAATATAATAAAAGCAATTTACAGCAAGCCAACAGCCAACATCAAATAAAATGGAGAGAAATTCAAAACAATTCCACTAAAATCAGGAATAAGACAAGGCTGTCCACTATCTCCATATTCATTCAATATAGTACTCAAAAGTCCTAGCTAGAGCAATAAGACAACAAATGGAGAACAAGGGAATACAACTTGGAAAGGAATAAGTCAAACTTTTACTATTTGCAGATGATATGATGGTATATATCTTTGACCCCAGAAATTCTACCAGGGAACTCCTGCAGCTGATAAACTCCTTCAGTAATGTGGCAGGATACAAGATTAACCCAAAGAAAAAATTAGTAGCTCTCCTATATACAAATGATAAATGGACTGAGAAAGAAATCAGAGAAATATTATCTTTTACAATAGCCAGAAATAATATAAAATACTGTGGGGTAACTCTAACTAAGGAAGTAAAAGACTTGTATGACAAGAACTTTAATTCTCTGAAGAAAAAAATAAAGAAGATAATCAGAAAATGGAAAGATCTCCAATGCTCATGGTTAGTTAGGATTAACATAGTAAAAATGGCAATCTTACCAAAAGCAATCTAAAGATTGAAAGCAATCCCCATCAAAATTTGATCACAATTCTTTACAGACCAGGAAAGAACAATATTCAACTTCATATTGTGTAATACGAATTTCTAAATGGTCTTATGTAACATAAATTTCTCAATAGTCGTATTAACTTAAAAAACAGGAGCCAGATATTGGGGTGAAAACAGAGAGATCAGAAGAATAGAACAAGTCACAGCCAACAGCTATTACCTCACTATTACTTCAGCCTCAAGCTCTGTGAACTCTATTACTTCCTGTCTGGCTCTACAGACCTCCAGACCTCCATGGTTAACTAGTGCTGGGATTAAAGGTGTGTGCCAACACATCTGGCTTGGTTCCCAGTGTGGCCTTGAACTCACAGAGATCCAGTTGAATCCCTGCTTCCTGAATGCTAGAATTAAAGTCTTGTGCTACCATTGCCTGGCCTCTATGTTTAATATAGTGGCCTGCTTTATGTTCTCATCCCCAGAAAAGCATTACTTTATGGTGATATTTTATTTGTACTGAAATGTGATTTTATTTGCATGTTAATAAATAAAGTTGCCTGGGGGTCAGAGCTAATAGCAAGCCATAGCAGAGCCGGGCATTGGTGGCACATGTCTTTAATCCCAGCTCTTGGAAGGCAGAGCTAGGTGGATCTTTGTGTGCTCAAGGATACAGCCATCAAGGAGACACACACCTTTATCTCAATACCAACCATAGAAGACCTGGAGGTCTGTACAGACAGGCAGTGATGAGGAGGTCATGTGGTTGGGTTGACAACCAATGAGAAGGCAGAACAGAAAGTCTATATAAAGACAAACATACAGGAAGTAGGTCTCTTTGCTGAAGAGGATAGCTGCAGCAGTGAAGGGTAAGGCTTTTAGCTCTGACCTCTTGGGCTTTCATCTTTGCATTGGCTCTGTGTTTCTTATTTAATAAGATGGTTACTTCTACATTACTTGTTATAGCACAAGTAAAATATCACCACAATATAGAAAAACAAAAAAAAATTCAAGGATAGCTAAAACAGTCCTGTAAAATAAACCAACCTCTGGAGGCATCACCATCCCTGACCTCAAGCACTATTACAGAGCTATAGTAATAAAAAACAGCTTGGTATTGGCATAAAAACCAACATGTGGACAAATAGAATCAAATTGAAGATCCTGACATTAACCCACACAATTATAAACACCTGATTTTTGACAAAGATGCCAAAATTGTACAAGGGAAAAAAGAAAGCATCTTCAACAAATGGTGCTGGTATAACTGGATGTCAACATGTAGAAGACTGCAAGTAGATCCACATCTATCCCCATGTACAAAACTCAAGTCCAAGTGGATCAAAGACCTCAACATAAATCCAGATACAATGAACCTGATAGAAGAAAAAGTAGGAAGTATTCTTGAACACATTGGCACAGGAAACCACTTTCTAAATGTAATACCAGAAACACAGACACTAAGAGCAACAGTTAATAAATGGGAACTCCTGAAATTGAGCAAAGGACAAGGTAAATAAGACAAAATGACAGCCTACAGAATGGGAAAAGATCTTCATCAACTCCACATCTTACAGAGTACTGATCTCCAAAATATATAAAGAATTTGAGAAACTAGAAATCAAAGTAGTGAACAGCACAATTAAAAAATGGGCTACAGAGCTATCAGAGAATTCTTAACAGCAGAATCCCAAATGGCCAAAAGACACTTAAAGAATTGCTCAACATCCTAGTCATCAGGGAAATGCAAATCAAAATGACGCTGAGATTCAATCTTACACCTGTCAGAATGGCTGAGATCAAAAACACTGAGGACAGCTTTTGTTGGAGATGATATGGAGCAAGGACAACACTCTTCTACTGTTGGTGGGAGTGCAATTTGTACAGCCACTTTGGAAATCAGTATGGTGGTTGATCAGAAACTAGAACAAGGATGGAATAAGAGAGCAATGAAAGAGATACTATGATAGAGGGAGACATCATGGGGATAGGAAGAAACTGGGTACTAGAGAAGTTCCCCCAATTTCCCAAGGATGACTGCAGCTTAGATTACTACCGTTAGTGGAGAGGGTGCCTGAACTGGCTTACCTCAGTAATCAGATTGTTGAGTACTCTAATATTCATCATAGAACCTTCATCCAGTAGCAGATGGAAGCTGATGCAGAGATCCATAGCCAAGCAACAGACCCTGTTCCAGGAGTCCAGTCAAAGAGAGAGAAGAGGGATTCTATGAATAAAGGGCATCAAGATCATGATAGGGAAACCTATAGAGACTACCAAACTAAACCATGAACTTCAGACCAACAGTTGTGGTGCCTCCATTGAACTGGGTGAGGCCCTCTGCATAAGCAAGACAGTTGTGTAACTTGATCTACTTAAGGGGTCCCTGGCAGAAAGATCAAGATCCATCCCTGGTGCATGAGTGGGCTATTTGGAGCCCAATATCTATGGTGGGACACCTTACACAACCTTGATCCAGGGGGAGGGTCTTGGACCTGCCTCTGCTGAATACACCAAGCTCTGCTGACTCCCCATGCGAGGCCTTACATTGTTGGAGGAGGGAATGGGGAGTGGGGAGGTTGAAGGGGCAGGAGGAAAGAGAGGGGATCTGTGATTGGTATGCTAAATGAATAAAAAAATTCCTCAAAAAAATAAACCATACATAGCTCCCTTCAAAAAAATTAAAAAGACTGATAAAAACAAAAAACAAAAAAGAAAGAAAGAAAGAAAAGTACAACTTTTACTCTGTGGATTATTTGAGGTCACTATGCCCAAAAAGGTCACAAAAACCCAAAAGAGTACAGACAACTCCTCTAACACAGAGTGTTTCATAACACTCTGAACATGCCAGAATATATTGCTTGGCTAACTTCATATTTATTTAGGGAATCTGTACTAATACAAGTTGTTTGTGAAGGTTGAGATGCCAGAATATTGAAATAATATAAATTAGAAAAAAGTGAAACAGTACAATTTTTCAATGTCCTGAAAGAAGCACACTTTAAAAATTATAACTAAGGGATTCACATCTAATAACAAACTAGAGACAAATATGACTATTCAGGTCATGAACTATTTTGACAGACAAAATGGAATCTGACTCTTGAAAATAGACCTTTGATTCAGAAAGGTACCATATGTTTGCATTCTTTCACAAACAGCCTGAATGTCTTCAACAATATATCAGGGTCTATTCATATCAATGATAGTCAAGATGATATAATTCAAGATCTATGTTACCAAATGGGTTGTTATAAGATCATACTTAAATGTAATAACTACATGGTGTCACTGTAACAAGCAACTTTTGACTACCAAACAGATAGCAAAAGTAAAGCAAAATGAATATTTTTTTAATGTTTGAAATGATATACATAAACATGAAATTAAAGAGGGTAATTGTCACCTGATTAACTGACTTCAAATTCTATTCATGGTCCACTGTCAACTCCTTTCTTTGTTCTCTTAAAAGCAAGCATTTTATTTCAAAGCTCAAAACATTATTGGCTTTTGTCTTGTTAATTTAAAACATTAATTGTTTGAGTACTTTTAGGAAGAGAAACACAATACTCAAACTTAATCCACTGTTGAACCTGAGAGTAAGAACTACTTAGTGAAGAAAGAATACAAAGTTCTTCAAATCAGAATGCAGTAGTGGACACTAGACTGTAATGCACAATGATACATACAGACACTTATACATCAGTTACTGAAAGAATGAAATTAGCAATGACTTTTCTCGATGGATTACCATTTTGTGGTGGTATTTTTCTAGTAGTCAAATTTCTGCATTGTCTTTTCTGTTTTTAATCTATGAATATGTATTGCAAACAAATATAAATTGCATGATAAAAAACATAAATGATTTATGAGTCAAAGAATGGTGGTAGTTTATTGTAAAATTGAGAAAAACTTGGTTCGTTATAAAAAAAATAAATATAGCAACATCTTTTGGAAATTTATGCTATAAATTGTAATAATAGCAGACATTTTTTCTAAAATGATTAAAATGTTGTCATATGTACATGTATACATTTATATTTATTACACACATGAATATTTTTCACTTTTTGCATTTATATTTGCTTTTTCCTGTGAGAAAGCATTGCTGTGAGAAATGGTATCTGCAAATAAATTTGACTAAACTGCAAAATAATTCTCATAATAAAAGAAATCCAATGTTATAAATGACAATAAACAAATTCATGTGCCCACACTGTAAACACACATTTTAGTAGTTGGTAACACACATTCTAAAATATAAAAAAATTCAATTTTAACTGTGTAGAATAGATAATCATTAACCCATGAATGCTTACTCCAGAGTTTATTAAAAATACTTCATTCTAGAAGTACAGATGAATTTTCATACTTATTTTTTCTTTTGATAGAAGTTCCTAACTGTGCAATAGTATCCTCTAACTTGCTTTGTAGCTGAAATCATCCATGAACTTTTTCTAAGAAAATGTATATTACTTCTTTGAGAATGCCAGACAATGTGTTTTGCTAATATTTACTTTCTTCTCCAACTCCCTGTTGATCCACCCCACCTTCCTGAGCTCCCTATTACTTTCATTTTTTTTAACCCGGGGAATCCAATTTGTGTTGCAGATATACTCTGTGATATATGGCCTTACACTGGAAAAGTGTAAACTTACCAATGGCAAAAGAATCAAGAAACTGATTCTCATCTTTCTAGCTGCTATCAATTACCAATAGCTCCTCCCGTCCATGTTAGGATTTGATGTGACTGAATTTATACATGTCACATTGTGTCCAGAAACCAATCTCTCCTTGAAGTTTTCTACTGTCTTGCTCCTTTAGTCATTCTCCACAATGACCCCTGAGCCTTGGGAGGATGGTTGTGATTTAGATATCCCATTTTGTAATGGACATTGTGCAATCTCTTATAATCTATACCTCCAATAGTTGTGGGTCTCTGTGCTAATGATGTTAGCTACTGTGAATGTATGCTTCTTTGAAGACTATTGAGAAATGAATTAATCTATGCATATATTGATAAATCATTAGTAATCAGTATAATATTATATCTATTTATTAGGATAATAGTAGTAGACTGAAATTTTTTTATAGATTCGTTTTATAATTATTTTTGCATTTGTGTGAGTCTATGCAGATTCATATGTGGGTCTATGTGTAGGCCAAAATAGTGCTTCAAATCCCCTAGGGTACAATTACAGATGACTCTGAAGAACCCCACATTGGTGCAGGGAAATGAATTCTGGTCTTTTCCAAGAGCAGCAAGTGCCCTTAGTTACTGAATCCTACTTTCAGATCCATCCTTGAATATTTAATCCTCATGACTCTATTACTTTGTTGGGATTATAGGTTTGCATTCCTATGCTCTATTTTTGTGTTTTTTTGGTATTGATCCTATGGTTTTGTGCATGTTAGGTGAGCATTCTATCAGCTGAACTATGTTACCTGCACTTCCTTTTAAATCTTATTGTTAAGTAGAATTCTATATTTAACATTGAAGAGTTAAGAGAAAAAAATGAAAAATGATTTCAGCAATTAAAAACATGATTTTTTTAATCAAACCATATAGTAAGTACCAAAAAGCATCTCACAATCATAGATCTCTTATTTTTAAAATAATTTGTTTATTTGTTCTGTGAAAAATTCACACATATTTACAATATATCTTCATCATATCTACTCTATACTCATTGCTTCATCCCAACATATCTCCATCTCAACTAAATATCTTCTTTCATAGTTTTACTTAATCAAGATCATCAGCATTGTTCTCATTATTATTCAGTAGCAGCATAATTATATTATTATGATGATGATGATGATGATGATGATGATGATGATTTTGCTGTTATCTTTATTGTCTTAACACATTGAATATCATTAGTTCTACCCAAAATAAAGATGGATATAATATCATCCACTAGGGCATGGGAGATCTCCTGTCATCAAGTCTCAAAAGACAAGTGGGTTTACATTACTCAAAGCTAATACTTCATAATAGTTCCTCCTTGAGGGCCTCTCTACATCCCATGCTTGAATTTATAAACAAATTGATATTGTTCATGTCTTAAATAGAAAACCACAGCTGTCGAGGGTTCATGTTTTCAAAAGCAATTTAATGTCCAAAAACAGTATTTCACAGCCATCTTCCTCATCTTTGACTCTTGCATTTTTTTTCTTCAACCTTTTCTATGATACTCGCTGAAACATGAGCTTGAACTGGGAACATATTGATATAAATGTCATACCTAAGCCTAACTAATCACAGCAACTTATTCACAGCACTTTGAACAATCATGACTCTGAACTAACCACCATCCAATACAATAAGTAGCCTCCCTAAAAAGGTTGAGAGCATCAGAAATCTTCAGATATTATCATAAATGCTTAGAGAAAGTTTGACTATGTGACCATCAAGAAAAACAACACCAATCTGTTCCATGTAGTACCTATGACATCTTTAGACATGTTTGCTTTCACCATGCTTACAGTAGCAGATATTTATTACCTCCTATGAAACAAGCCTTTGGTCCAGTCTGCAAAGCTTTTGTTTATCCACATAAACACTCATGCTACTCATACGTGATATGAAAGAGCAGGGCAAGAAACACTGAAGCTAAAGGTTTCAAAAAATATAGGTGTCAGGAGAAGTGGGGAATGAGAGAATAGATGAGAAATAATTTAAATTAGTAATGTAGGAAAACATCTCATAAAAAGTCTGTAATTGCCAGCTCTTATTGGACCAAGATGTGAGTGACTTGCTCACACTCAGAGAGTCCTGCCTCTAGGACCCAGGCCCTGGGACACAGCTGGTCCCCCGGAACCCTTACCCAACTCTGCCCCAGTTGCCAGCCAGCAGGGAAAATTTTGTGGAAAAGTCCAACACACCAAAACCCCCATCAAACCCTGCAGTCTACAAGTTCCACACCCTGCCCCAGTACCCAACTACCTGAGGCCCCAGTAACTTCCTGAGGCATGGAAATCAAACTGTCAGCTGGAATTGGACCAAGAGTAACTTCCTGAGACAGGGAATCCACCATACCTCATTAGACTAAGAGTGGTTTTCTGAGAGATAGAATCTGCCAGCTCTCTTTGGACCAAGAGAGGCTTCCTGAGACACAGAATCTGTCAGCTCTGACTTGACCGAGAGCCATAATAAGACCAAGAGCAGCTCCATGAGTCACAGCATCAACTAACTTGGGTTGAACTAAGAGCAGCTCCCTGAGATACAGAATCTGTCACCTCCAATTAGACCAAGAGCTAATATTGGATCCAGAGGACCACCCTGAGACACATACACAAGCACAGAGTGGACAAACAGCAATTCGTTCAGACACAGGCACCTCTTATACTTATTAGAGGAAGAGATGGGTAGACGTCAATGCAAAAATACATACAACAACATAAAGAGCAATACAGCATCACCAGAAACTAGTCCTCATCCAACAGCAAGATCAGAACATCAAAATTTAGAAGAAGCAGAAGAAAGCAACCATAAACATAGCTTCATGAAGATGTTAGAGGCCTTTCAAGACAAAATGAAAAATTCCCTTAAAGAAGTTGAAGAAAAGGCAAACAAACAAAAACAAAGAAATCATAAAAGAAATTGAGGAACAGGCAAAAATTGAGAAGAAATCAATAAAGAAATTGAGGAAAAGACAACTAAAAAATTGGAAGAAATCAACAAGAGTTGTTGGGCCCCGGGGATGGATGGAATACAGGGACAAGTGGCCAAACGAATGGAAACACATGAACTGTGAACCAATGGCTGAGGGGCCCCCAACTGGATCAGGCCCTCTGAATGGGCGAGACAGTTGATTGGCTTGAGCTATTTAGGAGGCATCCAGGCAGTTGGACCGGGTCCTGTGCTCAGTGCATGAGTTGGCTGTTTGAAACCTGGGGCTTGGTAGAGACCCTTGGCTCAGCCTGGGAGGAGGGGACTAGACCTGCCTGGGCTGAGTCCACCAGGATGATCTCAATCCTCGGGGGAGTCTTTGCCCTGGAGGAGATGGAAATGGGGGGTGGGGCGGGAGGAGGGAGAACGGGGGAATCTATGGCTGATATGTAAAGTTGAATTATATTGTAAAATAAAATAAAATAAATTCAAAAAAAAATTGGAAGAAATCAATAAATCCCTTAAAGACAGCCAAGAAAACCATGAAAAAGCAATTAAACATGTGAGGGGAAACAGTTCAAGACCTGAAAAGTAAAACAGAAACAATGAAGAAGACACAAACAGAAGGAAATGAAGAAAATAGAAAATCTGAGTAAATGAACAGGAAACACGGATGAAAGCATAACCAACACAATACAGGAGATGGAAGAGAGGATCTCTGGTGTAGAGGATACAATAAAGAAAAGATATTTATCAGTCAAAGAAAATACCAAAGCCAAAAAAGTCATAACAAAAAATGTCTGGAAATCTGGGACACCATGAAAAGGCCAAACCTAAGAAAAATAGCGATAGAAGGAGAAGAATACCAACTCAAAGGCACAGAAAATATATTCAACATGATCATAGAAGAAAACTTTCCCTTCTTAAAGAAGGAAATGCCTATGAAGATACAAGAAGCCTATAGAACACCAAACAGAATAGACCCCATAAAAAGTCCCCTCAACACATAATAATTAAACAACTAAGCATACAGAATAAAGAAAGAATATTAAGAGCAGCAAAGGAAAAAGGCCAAGTGACTTATAAAGGCAAACCCATCAGAGTAACACCTGATTTCTAAATGGAGACTTTGAAAGCCAGAAGAACCCAGACAGATGTAATGCAGATACTAAGAGAATATGGATGCCAGCCTAGACTAATATACTCAGCAAAACTTTCAATCACCATAGACGGAGTGAACAAGACATTCCAATATAAAACCAGATTTAAACAATACCTATCCACAAATACAGCACTAGAAGGAAAATTCCAATCTAAGGAAGTCAGATACACACACAAAAACATAGGCGATAAATAAGCCAACAGCAGTTATTCCCAAAGAAGATAACAGGAATTAACAATCACTTGTCATTAATATCCCTTAATATCAATATACTAACCTATATATTAACCTATAAAAAGGCACAAGCTACCAGAATGGATGGAAAGTAGGACCCATCTTTATGCTGCATACAAGAAACACACCCAACTTCAAAGTTAGACACTACCTCAGAGTAAAAGACTGGGAAAAGTCTTCCAATTAAATGGTCTTAAGAAGCAAGCAGGTGTAGCTATCCTAATATCTAGTAAAATAGACTTCAAACTAAAATCAATCAAAAGAGATCAAGAAGGACATTACATACTCATCACAGAAAAGATCCACCCAGATGAAGTTTCAATTCTGAACATTTGTGCCCCAAACACAAGGGCACCTACATATGCAAAAAAAAATATTACTACAGCTTAAATCACACATAAAATACTACACATTAATAGTGGGTGACTTCAACACCCCACTCTCACCACTGGATATATATGCCAGATTGAAACTTAATAGAGAAATAAGGGGTTTAACTGATATTATGACTCAAATGGACTTAACTGATATCTACAGAACATTGCACCCTAACAAAAAAGAATACACCTTCTTCTCAGCACCCCATGGAACTTTCTCTAAAATCGACCACATACTCAGTCGGTCACCAAGCAAATCTTAACAGATACAAAAAAATAATTGAAATAACCTCCTGTATTCTATCAGACCACCATGTTTTAAAGTTAGATTTCAACAACAAAAATTACAGAAATCCTACAATCTCATGGAAGATGAATAATGCTCAACTGAATGACCAAAGGATCAAGGAAGAAATACGAAAGAAAATAAAGACTTCTTAGAGATCAATGAATACGAATGTACTACCTACCCAAACTTATGGGACACTATGAAAGCAATGCTGAGAGGAAAATTCATAGCACTAAATGCTCACATAAAGAAGTTGGAGAAATCTCACACTAGTGAGTTAACAGCATAACTGAAAGCTCTAGAACAAGAAGAATCAAACTCACCCAGGAGGAAAAGATGCCGGGAAATAATCAAATTGAGAGCTGAAATCAATAAAATAGTAACAAAGAGAGCAATACAAAAGATCAATGAAACAAAGAGTTGGTTCTTTGAGAAAATTAACAAGATAGACCAACCCTTATCCAGACTAACCAAAAGACAGAGAGAGAGCATCCAAGTTAACAAAATCAGAAATGAAAAGGGAGACATAACAACTGACAATGAGGAAATCCAGAGAATTATAAGGTCATACTTCAAAAATCTGTACTCCACAAAATTGGAAAATCTAAGAGAAATTGATAATTTTCTGGATAGGTACCACATACCTAAGTTAAATCAAGACCAGATAAACTATTTAAATAGACCAATAGCCTATTCCACACAATAGAAAAAGAAGGAACATTACAAAACTCCTTTTATGAGACTATAGTTATTCTG
Organism: Peromyscus aztecus; assembly: GCA_902168405.1. NCBI lineage: Eukaryota > Metazoa > Chordata > Mammalia > Rodentia > Cricetidae > Peromyscus > Peromyscus aztecus. The sequence goes on from CABHPQ010133544.1 coordinate 25,418, forward strand.
ATTCCCAAGATTAACAAAGATGCAACAAAGAAAGGGAATTACAGAACAATCTCCCTCATGAACATTGATGTAAAAATACTCAATAAAATGCAGGCAAATTGAATCCAAGGACACATCAAAAATCATCCAACATGATCAAGTAGGCTTCATCCCACAGATGTATGGATGGTACAACATAAAATAATATTTCAATGTAATACACAACATAAACAAAGTATAAAGAAAAAAACATATGATCATTTCATTAGATGCTGAAAAGGCTTTCGGCAAAATCCAACACCACTTCATGATAAAGATCTTGGAAACATCAGGAATAAACGGAACATACCTAAACATAATATAGGTAAGTTACAGCAAGCAAACAGCCGACATCAAAGTAAATGGAGAGAAACTCAAACCAATTCCACTAAAATCAGGAACAAGACAAGGCTGGCCACTCTCCCAATACTTATGCAAAATAGTACTTGAAGTTCTAGCTAGAGCAACAAGACAACAAAAGGAGATCAAGGGGATACAAATTGGAAAGGAAGAAGTCCAACTTTTACTATTTGCAGATGATATGATAGCATACATAAGTGACCCCAAAAATTCGAACAAGCAACTCCTACATCTGATAAACACCTTTAGTAATGTGGCAGGAATCAAGATTAACTAAAAAAAAATCAGTAGCCCTTTTATATACAAACAAAAAACAGGCTGAGAAAGAAATTACAGAAACATTACAGGCCTTTACAATAGCCACAAATATTATAAAATACCTGGGGGATAACCCTAATGAAGCAAGCAAAGGACCTGAATGACAAGAACTTTAAGTCCCTTAAGAAAGAAACTGAAGAAGATATCAGAAAATGGAAAGATCTCTAATGCTCATGGATAGGTAGGAGTAAAATAGTAAAAATGGCAATCTTACCAAAAGCAATCTACAGATTCAATGCAATACCCATCAAAATCCCAACACAATTCTTCAGTGGAAAGAACAATACTCAACTTCATATGGAAAAAACAAAAAACCCAGTATAGCTAAAATAATCCTGTAGAATAAAACAACCTCTGGAGGCATCATGATCACTGACTTCAAGCTCTACTATTGAGCTATAGTAATAAAAACAGCTTGGTATTGGCATAAAAACAGACATGTGAACCAACTGAATGGAACTGAAGACCCTGACATTAATCTGCACATGTATGAACACCTAATTTTTAACAAAGAATCCAAAACTGTACAATGTAAAAAAAGAAATCATCTTCAACAAATGGTGCTGGCATAACTGGATAACTGAATGTCAACTTGCAGAAGATTACAAATAGATCCATATCTGTCTCCATGCACAAAACTTAAGTCAAAGTGGATCAAAGACCTCAACATAAATCCAGTTACTCTGAACCTGATAGAAGGGAAAATAGAAAGTAGTCATGAACACATTGGCACCGGAGATCACTTCCCAAATATAACACCAGTAGCACAGACACTGAGAGCAACTATTAATAAATGGGACCTCTTGAAACTGAGAAGCTTTTGTAGGCAAAGGACATGGTCAATAAGACAAAACAACAGCCTACAGAATGGGAAAAGTTCTTTACCAAGCCCACATCTGACAAAGGACTGATCTCCAAAATATATAAAGAACTCAAGAAACTAGACATCAAAATACCTAACAGTCCCATTTACAAAATGGGCTATAGAGCTAAATAGAATTCTCAACAGAAGAAGCTCAAATGGCTGAAAGACATTTAAGGAATTGTTCACCATCCTTAGTCATCAGGGAAATGCAAATCAATATGACTCTGAGATACCATCTTCCACTTGTCAGAATGGCTAAGATTAAAAAAAAAAACACTGAAGATAGCTTATGGTGGAGAAGATGTGGAGCATGGGGAACACTCTTACACTGTTGCTGGGAATGCAAACTGATACAGCCACTTTGGAAATCAATATGATGATTTTCTCAGAAATTTGGGAATCCATATCCCTCAAGACCCAGCTATACCACTCTTGGGCATATACTCAAGAAATGCTCAATCATACCACAAGAACAAATGCTCAACTATGTTCATAGCAGCATTATTTGTAATAGCCAGAACCTGGAAATAACCTGTTTGCCCCTTAATTGAAGAATGGATAAAGAAAATGTGGTACATATACACAATGGAGTACTACTCTGCAGAAAAAATACAATGACATCATGAAGTTTGCAGGCAAATGATGGAAATAGAAAATATCATCCTCAGTTAGGTAATCCAGACTCAGCAAGATGAACATGGTATGTACTCACTCATAAGTGGATACTAGATGTAAAGCAAAGGATAATCAAACTGCAACCCACAGCTCTAGGGAGGCTAGCTTGTAAGGAGAACCCTAGGAAAGACACAGGGATCACCCTCTGATAGAGAAATGGATGAGATCTACAGGAGCAAACTGGTCAGGGGGTAATGGAGGGTAAGGGTCAGGAGAAAGAGAGCTTAGGGGAGCGGGAGGTCCCAGTTGGATCAGGAACAGAGTGGGAGAATAAGGAAAGTGATGATAAATGAAGACACCAAAGGGAATAGGGAGAAGTAGAGTACTAGGGAGGTCCCCAGAAATCCACAATGATGACTCCACCATAGACTACTGGCAATGGTTGAGAGGGTACCTTAACTGACCTTTTCTGGTGATAGGATGGCTGAATACCCTAACTGTCATGATAGAACCATCATCCACTGACTGATATAAGCAGATGCAGAGAACCACGGCTAGGTCCCAGGTGGAGCTCCAGGAGTCCAATCGACAAGAGAGAGAAGGAATTCTATGAGCAAGAAATATCAAGAACATTATTGGAAAAATTACAGACACAACTAGACAAACTAGTAGAAACACATGAACTGTGGACCAATAGCTGAGGAGCCCCCATGGTACTGGAGCAGGCCTCTGGATAAGTGAGACAGTTGTTTAGCTTGAACTGTTTAGGGGGCCCCCAGGCAGTGGGATTGGGACCTGTCCGTAGTGTATGAGCTGGCTTTTTGGAACCTAGTGCCTAACTGAGACACCTTACACAGCCTTGCTGCATGCAAGAGTGGCTTGGACCTGCCTTAACTGAATGCACCAGGCTCTGCTGACTCCCCATGGGAGACCTTGCCTTGGAGGAGATGGGAATGGGGGGTGGTTTGGCGGGGAAGGCTGGGGGTGGGAAGAGGGAGGACAGAGGAATCTGAGGTTGATATGTAAAATGAATAGAAAATCTCTTAAAAACAAAGAAAAAAAACCCTGTAATATTAAAGTTAATTGAAAATACTTATTTTTTATAGAGTCTGAAAAGCAGTTTTCAGAATAGATGTGCTTTTTCATGACAATGAGAAATGTGTTGATGTATTATGTACCCCAATATATTGTGTACCCTAATAAACTTATCTGGGGATCAGAGGACAGAGCCAGCCACTAAATTAGACATAGAGGCCAGACAGTGTTGGCCCATACCCTTAATCCTATCACTTGGGAGGCAGAGATACATCTAGATGTCTGTGAGTTCAAGGCCACACTGGGAAGAGAGTCATGTAGTGGTGGTTCACACCTTTAATCCCAGCATTTGAGATCTCATATCTTTGCTTAGAAATCACAGACTACTTTTATCCCAGGAAGTGACATGGGTGGGTGGAGAATGGTATATAAGGTGTGAGGAGACAGGAACTAAGTAGCAGTTCAACTGAGGACCTCAGGGGTAAGCACTCAGAAGCTTTCAGTCTGAAGATTTGTGCAAACAGAATTGGCTGATGAGTTAACAAGATGAGGTTGGCTGTGGCTTATTCTATTTATCTGATCTTTTAGCTTTCACCCCAATATATGGCTCCAGGTTTTCTCCTTTTTTTTTTGTTTTTTGTTTTTCATGACAGGGTTTCTCTGTGTAGCTTTGTGCCTTTCCTGGAACTCACTCTGTAGCCCAGTCTGGCCTGGAATTCACAGAGATCCTCTTGCCTCTGCCTCCCGAGTGCTATGATTAAAGGCATGCACCACCACCACCTGGATTCCAGGTTTTCTCTTAATAAGACCTTTAATAATTTATGTTACAAGCAATACTAGATGAGTCAAAAAATGATGCTCTCAGCAGGTTAGGTTGATAAATGAAAGTCAAGTGTCAGGCAAAGGTTACCTCCTTTCAAATTAATAATCATAACGATCTTACAAGCACCCAAGACATTGTTCTTGGTTGCTCACCACAGCAAGATGTTATGAACCTAAAGACAAAAACACCATTTTTTTTTGCAAGAAACAGAAAAGTCAAACTTAAACTTACCTACTGGCTCCCCTTCACAGTGTTGGCAGGGGCTATGAAGGCTTCTTGGGGAAAAGGCTATTTATTTATTTGTATGTTTGTTTGTTCATTGATTTATTTACTTAGACCATTAACTTTTTGAACCACAAGGAGAATATGATCACATGAAATTTTAATTCTGAAAAACAACTTGTGTAAACTTAATTTTTTATGAAAATTGTGGATAATATACTATCATCATTTAAAATATTCTGTTATTATTTAAATTTGCAAGCATATGAAGTGATGTAAATTATCAGTCTACATGTTGTTGTGAAATATTATTGAAACTGGGCAAAGACGTGTTACAATGGTTTATGCTACAGAATATTACTTTAACTGTGTGAAAGTGTGTAACATTTATTTCTGTTGCCTTTATTAATGATGCAAAGATGTGTTACATTTATTTGTGCAACATTTATTTATTTAAAGATGTGTTGCATTTGTTTCATCTTGACTTTCTATGGCACCTGTTTGGGATCAAATAAAGTGATGAATGACCAATAACTAGACAGAGAAAGGATAGGCAAGGCTGGTGGGCAGAGAGAATAAATAGGAGGAGTGAAAGAAGAGAAAAAGGAGGAGAAAATGAGGGAGAAATAGAGGAAGACACACGGGGCCAGGCATCTAGACAGCTGAAAGCCAACTAGCTGGAGTAGGACACAGAAAGGTATGGGGTAAAAAAACCTCTTGTCAAAATATAGATGAAGAGAAATAGGTTAAGTTACAAGAGCTAGCAAGAAATGAGCATAAGATAAGGTTGAGCATTTATAACAAATAATAAGTCTCTGTGTCATGATTTGGGAGCTGATTGGTAGACCAAAAAAGAAAGTCAGGTACAATATATTTATCATTTACCCTCTTTATTCAAGGCATTATTTAAAGGCAATTATAAAATGACAAATTTTAGACATATCAAGTATTTGTTATCAATAAACTTTCTATAATTAAAATGTTATTAGGAATTAAAAATCAGAGACAGTATTTAATAAAATGCACCTGAAATGCAATGACTCATTTTTCTTGTGATTCTATGGCAATGGCTATTAAATCATAACTCTCACTGCTATTGCTATTGGTACATAATAGCTTTTGGTAGAACAACAAGGAAAATCTCTAGATTAAGTGAATATACTTACTTTAAATGTGAAGTTTTGCTATTATACTTATTTTCTTTGTTAGAAAAAGAGACAAAGCCCAGACTAATTTTAAATTTGGACACGACCTGCATCAGCTTCTAGAGGGCTTGAACTATTATTGTGATCCACCATTCAGCAAGTTATCCATGGTATATGAAAACATTGGTTAATAATAGGATTTTTAAATTTGTATTCTTCTCCCATACAATACACCCCTACCAGTTCCCTTCCTACACTCCTCCTACTCCCCCATTTCCTCTCTCCCCCAGATCCTCTCCTCCTCCATTTCCCTTGATAATAGAGCAGGCATCCAAGGGATGTCAACCAAACATGCTGTAACCAGTCACAATAAGACTATCAAGTTTGGGTTAGAAACTTTAAGTGACTTAAAAATATTATTTCTGTATTATTAACTCATTTTATACTGAAACCTATGGCATTTTGAGCTTAATTTTGTGTAAAAGATTATTTTACCCATTGCGTGATGCTATCTCTGTTGAAGATGAGTTGAACATAAATACTTACATAGGGGTTTATTTTCTAGATTTTGTTCTGCTCTGTTGAGTTACCCATCTGGTTTGCAAGTTAATACCATGCTGTTCAGATTACTACCTTTGGCAGTGTATTTAAAATCAATTACTATGATTCAATTAATATTTTTTTGGCTGAATTTTTTTTACTATTTGGAGTCCTCTGAGATTCCATGTAAAGTTTAGGATTTCTTGTTTCTCTGTGAATTATTGGAATTTGACAGGAATTGAATTAAATCTGTGAGTCACTATGTAATATAAACATTCTATTAATATTAATTGATGAAGATGTTAATGACTTACACATAAAAATTTTTCGATATTATATTTTTACGATATTCTCCCTTTCCTTTCCTCCCTCAAAACCTTCCCACATATTACCCTTATTTTTTCCCAAAATAATGACATTTTTATAGTTATTATATGCATGCATGCATGTATAAAATGTGATATATATATTTTTTTTCTAGATATAGCCTCCTCAGTGTGTATAATGTTAATCATATGTATGTTTTCAGGGCTGACCATTTAATGCTGGCTAACCAGTCCATGTGTTCTTTCTTCGAAAAAAATTATTCCTCCCATTCTCAGTGCTCTTTAGTTGCCCATTGTACTTGGAATGGGACTGAGTTCTTGTGGGACTTTCCTCATCTATTCTGTCATGTTTATTGATGCCCCCTGGTTCAGCTCATGTTTAGGCAATCATGTTGATAAGACTTTTTGGGTGTTGCTTCTGAAATTCATTGAGATGTACTCTCACAGGAAATTTCAATTTTCTTGCTCTTAAATTCTTTCTACTTCCTCTTACACAATGTCCACTGAACCCTAGGTGTCAGTGCATTTTGCAGATATATCCGTTGGGACTAGACTGCACACACTATATTTTGATTGGTTTTGATTTTCAGTAATGGTCCCTGTTGGTTGTAAAGAGAAGTTTCCTTAATGAATGTTGAGGACTGCACTTATCTGTGGCTATAAGTATAAATGTTTAAATTGTTGTCAGAGATTATACTGTTTAGTAAATTAGTGGTTGTTGGTTCTACAATATCCATGATTTTATTAGCACAGAGTAGCTAGCTAAGGTTCCAGTATCAAGTATGTTTTCCTTCATGTTCAGCATGTCTTAAGTCCCTTTAAAGAGCTACTGGTTACAACTGAAGTATGTGAATTACTACTGCACCCTAAAGGTTTGCGCCATGCAGATCATTGATGTGGTTCATGGGTCTAACAGCTGTGTAGAGCTGTTAGTTGCCCACATCCTTTGAAGCATACATAATGCTTTCTACTATACTGAAAATAAGTCCTCTGAAAGTAGGTACCAAGTCAGTTACAGTTCAGGGGCCTCTGCCCACTGTGTCTGAGGTGCATAGTATCTTCAGTAAAATATAAAAGTGCTTAATATCATTGTCAAAAGAATGGATATTGAGACAATTGTGAGATATCACTTCAAATATGGAAAAATTGTGTCAAAAAGTCAAAAGTTAACAAGGATGACAAAAGTAACCTGGTAATACTTGGACTTCATTGGGTGGAAAGTAAATTAATAGAGCCATTTATTAAAATACAGTTGTTATCTTTTAGAAACATGTTCTTTTCTAATGAGAGATAGAAAGTGAGTGGACATGGATAGGAGAGGAGGTGTGGAAAAAACTAGATGAAGATGGGAGGGTTATATTCAGATTAAGTTATATGAGAAAATAAACTACATTCAATACAAAAGAAAAATAGGAAGTAGCACAGGAACTTTAAATGCTACTGCAGCATAATCTAGAAATTTGAATACTTGGTATATATGAAAAGTAAAGGAAAACAGTATCTTGAAGCAGTGTTTGTATCCCCATTATTGTGGTAAAACAGAAAAATAAATATGAGGACTAAATAAATATCACTGCTACTTTAACACATGATTGCCATCTCCTGTGTGTCTTAACAATTGTGGATCAGAAAGTAGTTTCATTGAACTAAACTCATCTACTCTTAATTTACTCATTTCCTTCTTTTGCTTAAGCCATGACAATTATAGATCCTTCTTATCTTTTATATAAAGTCAAGTTTTTTGAGTCATATAACAAAATGCCCCCTCAAATATCTGTGATCTACTTACAAATAAACATGGAAGTTTCTGCTATGTATTTTCATGACTTCATAGATTGATTTTAGCATGGAATATTTTTTCACAGTCTGTATATACTATATCTCTTCATGTACCTTCAAAATTCTGTGACTTCTTTAAATTTTGACAGTTATAATTAAAGTTACTATCATTATACACAAGCATTTGGTATATAGATAAGATTCTAATTTAACTCAATAAATAAAAAGACAATAATTTTTGGATTAAACTATTCTACAGTATGACTCTGTCACTTTTTTTCTTTCTTATCATCAAGAAATATGTCCTTTTGTACATATGTATTTTGTAGTCAATGTCTAGACTTTAGTCATTTAATAAAACTATAGAGATACATTTTATTTTAATTTGCAATAACTTAATGATATGTGATATGGGAAAATTTTATATTGATAAATTTATTAACTAATTTTCTATCTTTCTTACTTCTTTAGTGAACCATTTTTTCAGATCTTCAGCTTATGTTTTGTTATGAATATTTTTAAAATTATTTTCATTCATACCTTCTAGTTATATATATATTGCTTTTAATTATTTGTGTATCTGTCATAGTGACATCAACTGGAAATCAGTTCACTATGCTATTTCGATATATTTTGTTTGTGATATTTTGAATGACCATATGCTTAGTAATACAAAATTGTATATAGAAACTTACTTAAAGGAACCCTTCACACTACTAATTTAAAAAGCTTTTGTGTTTAGCACAGAAACAGAATCTGTCTAAATGTCCACCAACAGATGAATCATTAAGACAAATATATATATGTATATATATATATATGAATTTTATTAAGCCCTAAAGACTGAATAAAATATGAGTTTTGTAGGAAAATACATGTATCTGCAAACTATAATGCCAATGGTGGTAATTTAGGTGCTGAAAGACACGTACTGTGTGTGTGTGTGTGTGTGTGTGTGTGTGTGTGTGTTGAAATGAGAATAGATACTACAGAAGAATAAACATAATTGTTAAGGAATAGGTAAAGAATACAAGTGACACAAAAATAAAAAGGAGTCTGCTGGGGGACTACTGGGGATGTGAGTATAGAAGGTTATGAGGCAGAGAGGGGATTGGTTAGGTAGGGGATGTGAAGAGGCTCAAAAAAAGAAACATAAGTTTGCAAATGTCATAACATAACTTGAAGCTTTGTATGCTAATTTTAAAAACTGAAATTAAACAAACTTTTCATGCTTTTAACATCTATATTTGAGCTAATACAATTTCCTCAAAATTCTTATTTAGCTGTCATCCAGATATTAATATTTACTTTTCTTTTTTATTCATTTCAAAATATGTTCAAATGCAATTCACATTTAAATCTTCTAAATCCATGTATATGCTTACAGACCTACTTCAATATGATTTTCAGTATCTATTAATGATTATTAGTAGATCTGAAAACAAGTGATCTGTATATATTATAATTTGTTTATATACACAAATTTTGCACTTATAATTTATTTCTGCAAGATATTTATCCAATACTTTATGCTTAACATTACTGAAAGTCTATCATTTGAAACATGCATACATTTTTATATTACATACTATGTAATACTATGTAAATCCAATTGTAATAGTCTATATTTATTTTATCCAAGATACTCTGTAGTCCAGATCCTAGCATAATCATTGGAAAGTCTTAATCAAACAAGTGATGGGAGCAGATGCAGAGACCCACAGCCAAACATTAGGCAGAGTTCAGGGAATCCTGTGGAAGAGGAGGGAGGAACGATTTTAAGTTCAAGAGGGGTCCAAGAAACAAGAAAACTATCCACAGAATCAACTACTCAGTGCTCATAGGTGCTCACAGGGACTGAACAGAGACAATGGGAGACCCTGTATGGGTCTGACTTAGTACCTCTACATATATGTTATGGATATGTACCTTGGTCTTCTTGTGAGAATCTTCACAGTGGAAGTGGGGGAATTCTCTGACTCTTTTGACAGCTTTTGGGACCCTTTTCTTTCTACTGTGCTGCTTTGTTCAGCATTCACATGGAGAGAGGTGCATAGTCTTATTGTAACTTGACACATCATGTTTGATATTCCTGTGAGGCCTGCCCTTTTCTGGAGGGAAAGAAAGAAGAAGGGATCTGCAAAGAGGAGAGAGGTGGTGGGGTGAGACTAGGAGTAGAAGATGAAGAGAAAGTGCTGTCAGGATGTAATATATGAGAAAAGAATAAATAAAAAGATAAACAAAAGATTTTATATAACATTTTAAGTGATCTTTAAAATAGTCCATGAAATTACAAATTTTACATATTACATTAAAGAGACTTTAGAATAATAACTTCAATAGCCTGCTCACATTTGCTAGGATCAGAATTGGGGGAATCAAAATCTAGCCATAAGAAATATGAAGGCAATATTTATAGTCATTATTTCCTAACTCTGGAGAATTAGAAAGCAGTATTAAGGAATTAGATTTGTAAACTTGAATAGGCCTAGGTGGTACATTTTCAAATATTTTTATCAACTAGCTATAAGACATAAGACAAACCTAGTTTGAAGTATCAATAATATATTTGATTTGTGGAATATTAATGAAAGCAATGATGATGAAGTAATTTAGTCTATGTTTGGACCTGAGTCTGTTTTTGTTACTTTCTGTACAAATTCCACATGTAAGAATGCAGTATGCCTAGCTGCTGTGTATTTTCTCAATTTATGTTCTCAATGCACTGTCATATTAACATTCTGTTATTAGAAACCACTGGACTGTTCATGAATTTGTCTTCATAGGTCTGTGCTTTTGGATTCCAATTACATTCCCTATTAATGCATAAATGTATGAGCAAAACTGTTACTTGTTTCTTTTTAACTATTTCCAGTATAATGCATAACATGTATTATTATTTCAAAGAAAAGGCTATACAACAAAAGAAATTCACTAAAATCTGAGAGCAGGTGAAATGCTACAATTAACACTCTACAATACATTCTAGTAGCCTCCCTTTTATGCCTTGAGGATAAAAAGGCATAGAATGTAACATTCAGTTACAATGAATACATTTTAGTATAAAGAGCTTTTTATTTATATATTTTTCATTATTTTGAAATTGTGATATAATTACATAATCTCTTCCTTTTTTTTCATCTACCACCTTCCTTGCACCTCCCACTTTGTAACTCTCAAATCTCAAATTCATGCCCTCTTCAAAATAATGCTGTGATACATATTATCTGATAATATGATTATATATTATAAATATGATATATACATATATAAAATATATAACTAAATACATAAATGTAATTTGTTCAGTCTTTATAAAGTTACCCATACGTTTATGATCTCAAGAATAACTGCATGATACTGGACAGTCAGTTGAGGGGCTCTTCCCTCTGGAGAAAATCATTTATCTAGCTCTCACAATTTCACAGTTGCCCAAAGTTCTATTTCTAGAGTTGAGGCCTTTTGACCTTTCCTCCCATCATTTTAGTATGTCCATTGTTGACAGCACTGTTCAGGTCTTATTTAGGTAGCCATTTTGGTAAAATTTAATGCAAATAGCCACTTTGATAATTCTAGGAGGCATGGTTTAACAGTAAGCTTTCTTCCCTATGACTCTTATAATCATTCATTCTGTCCCCCTTTTCTGAAAAGATCTCTGAACCTTATGTACAGATATTGTCTTGTACTGAGGACTAGGGACTACACAATCTCTTATTTTTTTGCATTTTTCTTTGCAAAATGTTCTTGCATTTTAACCACTTACAGTTTTCTGCAAAGGTCTCTGTGGCAAAGAGTTTATTTGAGGAGGGGTGAGAACTTTGTTTATCCATAGATATAAGAATAATTATTTACAATAGGGTTATAAATCATTCTAATTTAGTAAAGTGGTGGTTATAAGTTATTTCACATATGTATACAAATATTAAAAGTGGATCAGGTACAACATTAACATTTCGTGAGCATGACAGACACAATGTGGATATGTTTTCCAATGAGGACCTGCTGATGATTGCTATGTTGCCAATTTGTAGGTCCATGTCACTCTTACTTCTCCTTACTTATGAATGCCAAGGCTTTTCTCTTTCTTTTTGAGACACTGACATGTTTATGATTTGGGAGTATCCAACTTGTGTAGCTCCTATATTGTGAATAAATTTTATCTTATCTACATTTGGGCTTTTTATATGATATTATAAGTCCTAACCATATCTGAGCTGGGAAAAGAACTTATGCACCATCTGGCCTAAGACATTTCCAATCAGGGCCTTGTAATTGGTTGTCTTTCTAAGTTCTCCTTTGATCCACAACAAGTTTCAATACAAATTGTAAAACCAGAAGAGACTGTATGCTCACATTAAATTTTTCAACATGGCAAAAGGAAATATTAGAATTTTTTTATGTTTTTCTCTGCACAAAGCACAGCTCCTCTGAATAGTATTAATGTGTTGACAATTTGCATATTCAACCACTTGTTTGCTTTTTTGATTAACAAAGGACATATACAGGAACTGTTTATTTCACTTCAAGTAATTCCTTTAATTTTATGTATTATTCCAATTAAATACAAGTTGTCATAATTAAGACAAGAAGAAAGAAAAAATTAAATATTCTAATGTGAACATAAAGGAAACATTTAAAAATGTGTTTACCAATCAATATTTTTCCTACTAGTGAACTGAGATACTTTAGAAGACCATCTAACATTCCAACAATAGTAACTAGCCACATAGATTATTCCTCATTGGTATTATAATGAAAAGTTCCATTCAAATAAATGAATAATTAATTTAGGAACATAATAAAATTAAACAGATTTCTCTTATAAATTCTGAATTGATTCTTTATGTGTTTGAATTTCTATATTATTAGAATATACTTGAGACATTCAGAGCACATAGTAATCAAAATGAAGGTCAGAGGTCAATCAAAAAACTATACTAAAAAATAATTAAAGTTATTATTTTGTAGATAGAATTATTTATTTTATTTTCCTCATGTCAATGTCATGTATGTTATTGCAAGTATGTGGTACCTCAAATTATAATTTTTGACCTAGTAGTAGCATTCATATTTAGATGTATTTCTTAGCTAGTGGTCATACTCTCCATGTCTACTGGCTCATCAAGTATATTTTAAGTAAACTTTTATTTTGAAATCATTCCTCTTTAAGTGTGATATCGCTTTTCCTTTCCTACATTAAAACATTTTTCTTTAAGAATTTCATGCTTATATACTATTAAATATCATTCCTTACCCCTATTCTCTCCAAAACTTCCCTCAGATACACCTAGGCAGATCCTCCTCTGAAATTCATGCTACCTTCACTTTATTTTAATAAGCCACTAATGCAGTTAATGCTTCCAATATGTGCGTGCATGTGGGGTCAGTACAGGAGCATAAGTAACCTACCATGTTTCCATACCAAAAGAACAATAATTTTCTCTTCTGCAACATCTATCAACTGACACTAGCTCCTCAGTTCCTCCATCACCGGTCTATAATTTTGCCTGGCTTGATCTTGTGTTTTAGCTTGATTAACTTACACAGCTTAAGTGTTTAACAGAAATGAAGTGCCAGAAGATTGTGCAGATATTTAATATTCAGGACTCAATTCAAAGTACTTACATTAAGTTTATTCAAGTTTTTTGCTTATTGCTCCCTTATTTGGACATAACTCATGTTCAGACTAGGAAATACAGCCTCTTAGTGTTCCTAGGAATACGGGATTATGTGATTAATTAATTATATTATTCTGATGCACTACTTTTTGTTTTTTATCCATGATACAAAAGTAAGACATAAGTAAATATTTCCTGAATTAATATATCCATGTGTCTTCGGGAAAAACTATTATCTGAAAGAATTTGGAAAATTTAATTATTTATGTCTATGTAGTACAAATCATACCCTTAAATACATCAATAAGATTTTTTTTGTTTTTTTTTTCTTTATTTTATTTTATTTTACAACATAATTCGACTTTACATATCAGTCATAGATTCCCCCGTTCTCCCTCCCCCCG
>CABHPQ010133546.1:0-28629 GCA_902168405.1 Peromyscus aztecus
GGTATACCACATAATCCTACAGGTCAAGCAGTTATAGAAAGATCAAACAGAACTCTAAAGGATATGCTAAACAAACAGAAAGGGGTAACAAAAACCCCCAGAAATAGACTGCATAATGCTCTATTAACTTTGAATTTTCTCAATGCCAATGAGAAAGGAACAACAGCTGCAGAGAGACATTGGATAATAGAAAAAACTACAGAATTAAATCAGCCTATATACTTTAAGGATGTGCTGACCTCAGAATGGAAACCAGGGTATGTGTTACGTTGGGGACGAGGTTTTGCTTTTGTTTCTACAGGAGAAGATAAGCTGTGGGTACCATCAAAATTGATAAAGGTTCGATTTGAACAAGAGAGATCTCTTAATTAAAGGAGGTGATAGTTCATCAACCAGCATGAACATCCAATTTAAACTAACTTATACCGGTAACACATGTCTTTTCATTTAATCAGATAATAACTTGCCAAAGAGGAACATCCCCAAAATTAGTCTTGGGGAAAGGTTCTTGTTTTTGTCTTTTAGGAGAATGAAGGCTAAGGAATCTGGAGAACACTGGACAAATGAGACAACTGAAGAAAAGGGACAAACCATCTATCCCAGGAAACAGAGTAAAATGGCCTATTGGTATATCATCTAAAAAATTTTATGTCTTCCTAAATGTTTGTTTCTACTCTTCTCTAAAGAAATTTAACACTATTCATCTTCTAATAGTCCCAGTTCAATTAAAATTTAAAGCTGACTTTGGAGTTGGAGAATGGCTCTCTCCTTCTTTAAACTCAAGCATGTTGTTAAAAGGAAAATGCAAACTCCCTGTATCATACCAGAAGAAGAGCCATCTTCTGCTATGGGACAGAAAAAATTTAAAAAAAGCCAAATTAATTAAGGGACTATTCTATTACTAATCTCAATTCTTTGATTTTATTCTGATTCTTTAAACTTTTCTTAAAGTATGAATTTTATATCAAATTTAAAAGATTAATATATATAGATAGATAGATAGATATACATTTTAAACTTTGCTAAGATATGAATGGTCATATAGAGTACTAACTAATTCTAGAAAAAAGGCTTCAATTAGTTGCATATATATGTCTTTGTGTTCGAGTCTCTTATCAGTTTTCTACAGGAAATCACGGCTAGGCCTAACATCAACTGAAGTCTCCAGGAAGAAGATGGGGCCCCACAACAACAATTCCACGTGGACAATAATAACATCACTAAGCTGACAAACATCATCTACAGATCAGCTTTGAACTACGAGGTGCTCAGAGCAATTTTGAGAGTGCTGACTGAGATGATCCATTCTCAAAGACTACTTGAATAAGGACTTGAGATAAATCCTGAACTTTGGTATTATACACAGACTGGATAACGAAGGATATAGTTACCTTTCCTAGAATTTGACAATTAACCTAAAATTTTTCTTTTCAGAATAAAGATACCTTCGCCCATACCCAGCAGGAAGCAATTTTAAGAATACGACGCCCACGTTCCCAAAGAGGTGGTGTGGGACGGGTGGTTTTTTGGTTTTTTAATGGGTTTTGGGTCTGGGATAATTTTCATTGTTTAGAGGGGTTGGTTACAAGTTGTTATCAAGGGTTAGGAAAAGGTCTAAGCAAAGGAGGTTAGATTTAAGGTTCTTGTTAAAAAAAAAGAAAAAAAAAGAAAAAAAGAAAAAAGAAAAAGACAATTACTAGTTTTAAATACTTTACATTGGATTGGATTGTTTTATATTATATACAAATTATATATATTGAAATTGATATTGTTAGAAAATGCTATATGTATATTTCTAATTGTACCTATACCATTCATTTAACAAAATAATGCAAATTGCTGATTCTTGAATGTTATTATTACCAACTATTAGGATATAAAGAAATGAAAGTTAGTAGTTAGACATTACAATAGAACTTGTAGTCATATTAGGTATATTTAAAATTGAGCAGATATATTTTAGATAGACAGGTCATCTTCAAACCCTTCAGAGATCTACAGAAAATGGCATTTAAAATGTTTTAATAACTTAGAAAATTTTTCTTTTTTGTTATGACTATGAGACATGTCGGCTCCTGGCAGTACCAATCTACTTCAGAGAGAATATGGGCATTGAAGAAACTGCATATGGAGTTAACTTTCATTGTGGCAAATGTTAACCACTGGACAACAAAGTATCCTTGAATCAACTGCTGACAACAGGACAAAATGGACAGACATGAAATAAAGGACTACGGATTCTTGCCAAAACAAGTGTGGTTATGGCTTTATCAAAAGGCATCTTCTGAGGCCAGGACAATATGGCACCATCCCTAAAGTGGCCTTTGCAATCCGGAAAAGGTACAGTGCCCTTTCCTTCGAAGGCAGCTGAACAGGCAGTGGGCCGATGGCTTCTGATGTGCAATGGAACAGCAGCTGAAACAGTTATTCTTGAAGAGTAACCAAGCTCACGCCTCTCAATAACAGACTGGCATTTAATAGAGGGATGTGGAGAAGAACGGGATGCTGAGATGAAGCCACACGTACATAGTCAAGAAGAATGGACAGCTGAATTAAAAAACCATCAACAATTTCCAGAATTTAAATCAGGTGTTTCTGGTACATGGACTGCTCTCACCCAAGGTGAGGTTGAACTGTTGACCTTGTGTACATCCTACTTCACAAATGAGTCTGTCAGATGCTAAGCCTATAGGCTGAAGATGATGCCCCAACACTGCGGAGAAACCTCAGGTGACTGTCCAGGCGGCTGGCTGTTTCTGTCAACTCACAATTTTTTTGGAAGTTGCTTGCATGCACTTCTTGTTTTTATTTTTGTTAGGTAATATTATTTCCTTCTTGGGTCTCTGAGGGAGTTGAAGATTAGTTAGTTATAGTCGAAGTTTAATTAGTTATAGTTGAAGATTAATTAATTATAGTTGAAAATTAGTTAGGATAGAAAGGAATTAGGTACATTTTGGACTTAACCAAATTAGGATAAGTAATGGAATTATTTTCTCTGAATTTGTCAAATACAAATGGACTAGACATTGTTTAGGTATTCATCACTTGTATATATTGTATATAGTTATTGTACTTTTGTATATAGTTTTTCTTATTAGTTACAACTTTCCTTTTTTTCTCTTTTTATTAAATTAGAAAGGGTGAGATATAGTGGTATTCTATTTGTACTGAAATGTGATTTTATTTGTATGTTAATAAATAAAGTTGTCCAGAGGTCAGAGTTATTTAGCAAACCATAGGGAAAGCCAGGGCGGTGGTGGTGCACGCCTTTAATCCCAGTACTCAGCAAGCAGAACTAGGTAGATCTCTGTGTGTTCAAGGATACAGTCAGCATTGGAGACACACGCCCTTAATCTCATTACCAACCATAGACCTGGAGGTCTGTACAGAGAGGCAGTGATGAGACAGCCACGTAGTTGGGTTTACAACCAATGAGAAGGAAGAACCAGAACTCTATATAAGTTAAACGCACAGGAAGTAGCTCCCTTTTCGGAGAGGTTTCTTGGCGGAAGAAGCTAGCCAGCAGCACGCGGGTAAGCTCCTAACTCTGACCTCTTGGGTTTTTATCTTTACCTTGGCTCTGTGTTTCTTATTTAATAAGACGGTTGGTTACATCTACATCACTCCATCATGGATGCTGGCCTCATGGAAGCGACATCACCCAGTCCTACTTTCAGTTAACTTTCTGCTTCTATGTAAAGCATCTTCTGTGTACATCCAAAGATCACTGGTAGCTGAGTAGGAGATCAGGAGAAAGTAATGGCTGCAATCCCTGTTGAGAGTCCTATGATCCTCCCTTCCTTTTACTAAAGAGTATTAATAACTCCATTACCATTACCATTACCATTACCATATACTAGCTACCACTATAATTTTCTGTTCAGTTAGTTGCCATGGCTACCAGAACAAAGTAATCTAACTGGAAAATGGCAATGAGATAATCCTGTTAAGCCATACTATAACAGAGAGATGAGAAGGACAGAGCTAGCATACTGAACTGACATTGGATATTAAATAAAGGAGGAATCAATTTAGAGGATAGGGAGCTAAATGGGAGTATAGAATCTCAGTTGCTGATTGTTTCTTGCAGCCTAGATGTCCTTCTCAGGCTCCCAGATACCTGTTACAGCCCTGGGTGGAGCCTTTTGTGAGGCCAAGTCACACATGCAGGTCCTGTCACTTGATGGTCCTTCAGGGGATAGACTGCAAATTCTTTCTTGCCTATGAGTAGTTTCTGTGGGATTAAGATCAGGTCATAGATACTGGTCCCATTGGTGAACAGTCCTTCATGAGATAGGTCACAGATACAATGTCATCACCAGGTGGTCCTTCAGGAATCTGTTTGTGAATGTCGGTCCTGTTTCTAGGTAGTCCTTCCCACATCACTGAGAACCTGAGTCTGTTTCCTTGAAGACTCTGTCTCTGCCCAGGTTTCTACCTTACTGAATTGCAGGGTTGTGATGCAAAGATTCTTCCCTGTAGTCTAGATATTCTGTTTGCCTGATCTCAACACATACTCACATGACTCACATATTCACATAAATTATTGCTCTGAATTTCCCAAGAGTATAGTTCATTGAGTGTCTAGAGCTTTTTATTTTTATTTTGGTTTTTCAAGACAGGGTTTCTCTATGTAGTTTTGGTGCCTGTCCTGGATCTCTCAGTGTAAACCAGGCTGGCCTTGAACTCACAGAGATCCGCCTGGCTCTGCCTCCTGAGTGCTGGGATTAAAGGCATGTGCCACTGCTGCCCAGCTGAGAGGCTTTTTTTTTAATGATGTGTCTTAAGGGGCTGGAGAGATGACTCTGTAATTAAGAATGCTTGCTGCACAATCATGAGGACCAAATTTATCTGACAAAACCAGTTGCATCTTGATTAAAAAACCAGTAATAACACTAAGCAAATTCATTCAGCCAAGCTGTGGTGGTAAACACCTTTAATCCCAGCACTTAGAAGAAAGAGGCATGTGAATCTCTATGAGTTTGAGGCCAACCCGGTCTAAAGAGTGAGTTCCATGACAATCAATCCTACATAGAAAAACCCTGTCTTGAAAAAAATAAACAAAAAAAATTGGCCAGTTTTTCTAATGAACATGGAAATAAAAATTCTCAATAAACTGGCAAACCAAATTTAATGACATATCAAAAACATCATCCACCATTATCAAGTTGGCTTCATTCCAGAGATACAAAATTGGTTCAACATATGTAAAACAATAAATATAAAATATCATATAAATCAACTCAAGGATAGAAACCACATGACCATATCAAAAAATTCAGAAAGGTCCTTTGACAAAGTCCAACATCCATTTATGATTTTAAAAAAAAACACTGGGTGGTGGTGGCATGTGCCTTTAATCCCAGCACTCAGGAGGCAGAACCAGGTGAATCTCTGTGAGTTCGAGACCAGCCTGGTCTACAGAGCGAGATCCAGGACAGGCTCCAAAACTACAGAGATACCCTGTCTCAAAAAACCAAAAAAAAAAAAACCACTAAAGATCCTAGAAATAAAAAGAACATACCTCAACATAATAAAGGCTACAAAAGTATAGCCACTATTATACTAAGTAAGAAAAAAAGTATTTCCACTAAAATCAGCACTTTGGCAAGGATGCCTACATTTCCACCTTTTTTAATATAGCACTTGAAGTCTTAGAACAGTAAGAGAGAAAGAAATAAAAGGAATATAAACAGAAAGAGTCTGTCCCTACTTGCAGATAACATGATCTATATGTAAGAGGTTCCATAAACTATTCTAGGAAACTCTTGGAACAAATAAGCATTTTCAGCAAAGAAGCAAGATATAAAAATCAACATATAAAAATTATAATCTTTTGACCCCCACCCATTGCAGCCCCAGTTTCAGGCCAGCAGGCAGGACTCCTACAGGCAGATCTGACTACCACCACCCCCTACCAGACCCTGTAACCTACAAGCCCCACTCTACCCTACAAACACACCCATCCTCTGAGATCAGAGCTGCTCCCTGAAACACAGACTCTGCCAACTCCATTTGGACAAAGAGGTAAGTCTTTGTTCTCCTAGCCAGTCACCCTAACCTCTAGGCTTTAGGCCCAGGGGCACAACCCATGCTTCCATTTCCCTACCCATTGCAGCATCAATTGCAGGCCAGCAGGCAGGACTTCTGCAGGCAGGCCTGACTACCACCCCCCCACCAGACCCTATAACCTACAAGCCCACTCTACCCCCTAAACCCACCCATCCTCTGACACCACAGCTGCTCTCTGAGACACAGACTCTACCAGCTCTGATTGGACCAAAAGGTGAGTCTTTGTTCTCCTAGCTGATCACTCCAGCCTCTAGGCTTTAGGCCCAGGGGCAAAATCCATGCCTCCAAGTCCCCACTCATTGCAGCCCCACTTGCAGGCCAGCAGGCAGGACTCCTGCAGGGAGACCTGACCACCACCACACCCCACAAGACCCTGTAACCTACAAGCCCCACTTCACCACCCAAACCCACCTATCCAACAAAGATTACAACTGCTTCCTGAGACACAGAATCCAAGAGCCCCAATTGGACCAAGAGCTCTAATTAGACCAAGAGTAGCTCCCTGGGACAGAGACACCATTGGCACTGATTGGAGGAAGAGATGGGTAGATACCAGTGCAAGAATACATTCAACAACATAAAGAGCAGCATGGCACCACCAGAACCTAGTGGTTCTACATCAGCAAGACCTGAACATCCAAACATAGAAGAAGCAAAAGAAAATGACCTTAAAAATGACTTTAAGAAGATGATAGAGGCCTTTAAAGAGGAAATGAAAATTTCCTTAAAAATTGAGGAAAAGACCAAAAAAATGAAAGAAAGAAATAAATCCTTTAAAGAAAGCCAAGAAAAGGCAATCAAACAGGTGAAGGAAACAGTTCAAGACTTGACTGAAATAGAGGCAATAAAGAAGACATAAACCGAAGGAATACTGGAAATGGAAAAATCTGAGTAAACAAACAGGAACTACAGATGCAAGCATAACCAACAGAATGAAAGAGATGGAAGACAGAATCTCTGGCATTGAAAATACAATAGAGGAATAGATTCATCAGTCAAAGAAAACACTAAAGCCAACAAAGTCATAACACAAAACATCCAGAAAATCTGGGGTACCATGAAAGTCCAAGCCTAAGAATAATAGGGATAGATGAAGGCTCAAAGGCACAGAAAATATATTCAACAAAATCATAGAAGAAAACTTTCCCAACATAAAGAAGGAAATGTCTATGAAAATACAAGAAGGTTACAGAACACCAAAGAGACTGGACCCCAAAAAAGTTTCCTTACCACATAATAATCAAACCATTAAACATATAGAATAAAGAAAAATGTTGAGCTACAAATGAAAAAAGCCAAGTAACATATAAAGGCAGACCCATCAGAATAACACCTGACTTCTCAATGGAGATTCTTAAAGCCAGAAGGTCCTGGAAAGACATTATGCAGACACTAAGAGATCACGGATGCCAGCCCAGACTATTATACCCAGCAAAACTCTCAATCACCATAGATGGAGTAAACAAAGTATTCCATGATAAAACCTGATTCAAACAATATCTATCCATAAATCCAGCCCTGCAGAAAGCACAAGAAGAAAAAAATCCAACCTAAGGAAGTTAGATGCACCCATGAAAGCACAGACAATACATAATCCCACACCAACAAATTCCAAAGAAGGGAAATGCACTACACTATCACCAAAAAATAGCAGGATTTAACAATCACTGGTCATTAATATCCCTTAATATCAATGGAATCAATTCACCTATAAAAAGACAAGGGTTAACAGAATGGATATGAAAACAGGACCCATCCTTTTGCTTCATACAACAACACACCTCAACTTCAAAGACAGAAAATACCTCAGAGTAAAGGGCTGGGAGAAGTCTTTCCAGTCAAATGGACTTAAGAAGCAAGCTGAAGTAGTTATCCTAATATCTAACAAAATAAACTTCATCTAAATTTAATCAAACTAGGTCAAGAAGGACATTACATATTCATCACAGGAAAAATCTACCAAGATGAAGTCTCAATCTGAACATTTATGCCCTAAATACCAGGGCACCCACATATGTAAAAGAAACATTACTAAAGCTTAAATCTTACATCAAACCCCACACACTAATTGTGGGAGACTTCAACCCCAATGGACAGGCCTGCCAGACTAAAACTTAACAGAGAAATAAGGGAAATAACAGATGTTATGACTCAAATGGTCTTAATAGACATTTACAGAATATTCCACTCAAACACAAGAGAATATACCTTCTTCTCAACACCCCATGGAAATTTCTCTAAAATTGACCACATACTCAGTCACAAAGCAAATCTCAACACAAAAAAAATTGGAATAACCTCCTGTATCTTATTGGATCACCATGCCTTAAAGTTAGAATTCAACAACAACATAAATTACAAGAAGCCTACAAACACATGGAAACTAAATAATTCTCAACTGAATCACCACTGGGTCAAGAAGGAAATAAAGAAAAAAATTAAAGACTTCCTAGAATTCAGTGAAAATGAATTACAACATACTCAAACTTATGGGACACTATGAAAGCAGTACTAAGAGGAAAGTTCATAACACTAAGTGCCTACATAAAGAAGCTGGAGAAATCTCACACTAGTGACTTAACAGCACACCTGAAAGCTCTAGAACAAAAGAGGAAATCTCACCCAGGAGGAGTAGATGACAGGAAACAATCAAATTTAGGGCTGAAATCAATAAAATAGAAACAGAGAGAATAATACAAAGAATCAATGAAACAAAGAGTTGGTTCTTTGAGAAAATCAAAAAGATAGACAAACCCTTGTCCAAACTAACCAAAAGGCAGAGAGAAAATATTCAAATTAACAAAACATCAGAAATGAAAAAGGAGACATAAGAACAGACAAGGAAATCCAGAGAATCACCAGGTCATAATTCAAAAGCCTGTAGTCCACAAAATTGGAAAATCTAAAAGAAATGGACAACTCCATATACTCAAATTAAGTCAAGACCAGATAAATAATTTAAATAGACCTATAACCCCTAAGGAAACAGAAGCGGCTATTAAAAGTATCCCAACAACAACAAAAAAAGGCCAAGAGCCAAATAGTTTCAGCAAAGAATTCTACAAGAATTTCAACGAAGAGCTAATACCAATACTCCTCAAATTGTTCCACATAATAGAAACAGAAGAAACATTGCCAAACTCTTTTTATGAGGCTACAGTCACCCTGATACCCCAACCACACAAAGATGCAACAAAGAAAGAGAATTACAGACCAATCTCCCTCATGAGCATTGATACAAAACAAATCCAAGAACACATCAAAAAAAATCATCCACCATGATCAATTAGGCTTCATTCCAGAGATGTAGGGATGGTTCAACATATCAAAATCTATGAAAGTAATCCATCATAAACACAAACTAAAGGGGAAAAACACATAATCATCTCATTAGATGTTGAAAAAGTCTTCGACAAAATCCAACACCCCTTCATGATAAAGGTCTTGGAAAGATCAGGAATACAAGGAATATATCAAAACATAATAAAGGCAATTTACAGCAAGCCGACAGCCAACATCAAATTAAATGGAGAGAAACACAAAACAATTCCACTAAAATCAAGTCAAGATAAGGCTGTCCCCTCTCCCCCATCTATTCAATACAGCACTCGAAGTTCTAGCTCTAGTTAGAGCAATAAGACAAAAAAAAGGACATTAAGGAATACAAATTGGAAAGGAAGAAGTCAAACTTTTGCTATTTGCAGATGAAATGACAGTATACATAAATGACCCCAAATATTCTACCAGGAAACTCCTACAACTGATAAGCACCTTCAAAAATGTGGCAGGATACAAGATTAACTCAAAAAAATAAGTAGCCCTACTATATACAAATGATAAATAGGATGAGAAAGACATCAGAGAAATATCACCTTTTGCAATAGCCACAAATAATATGAAATATATTGGGGTAACTCTAATCAAACAAG
Source organism: Peromyscus aztecus (assembly GCA_902168405.1). Classification (NCBI taxonomy): domain Eukaryota; kingdom Metazoa; phylum Chordata; class Mammalia; order Rodentia; family Cricetidae; genus Peromyscus; species Peromyscus aztecus. The sequence goes on from CABHPQ010133546.1 coordinate 10,002, forward strand.
TGAAAGACTTGTATGACAAGTACTTTAAGTCCATAAAGAAAGAAATTGAAGAAGATTTCAGAAAATGGAAAAATCTCCCATGCTCATAAATAGGTAGAACAAACATAATAAAAATGGCAATCTTACCAAAAGCAACCTATAGATTCAATGCATTCCCCATCAAAATCCCAACACAATTCTTCACAGACCTTGAAAGAACAATACTCAACTTCATATGGAAAAAAAAAACAGGATAGCTAAAACAATCCTGTATGATAAAGCAACTTCTGGAGGCATCACCATCCCTGTTTTCAAGCTTTACTATAGAGCTACAGTAATAAAAAACAGCTTGGAGGTGCAAAGCTACACAGAGAAACCCTGTCTTGAAAAACCTAAATAAATAAATAAATAGATAGATAGATAGATAGATAGATAGATAGATAGATAGATAAATAAATAAATAAATAAAAACAGCTTGGTATCAGCATAAAAATTGTCATGTGGACCAATGGAATAGAATTGAAGACCCTGACATTAATCCACACACCTATGATGTGGGGGGCCGTTCTCGGGTTCCTCATGGCTTTACCCAGCAGATCCACATAGAGGATGATTAGGACCATGGGCCTGAGTTCAGGTGTCTGAAATGGTCTGCACTTGGCTGTGCTGGGGGAGGAGGTCATTTGCTCCACCCCTTGGCGTCTCTATAAAACCCTGGGGCAGAGACAGTCGGGGCCCGTTGGACTAGGTTCCAGGCCCTCTCGAGGCTATCCTTTATTTTCTATCTGTTTATCTCCGCAAGATTCTCCACAATAAATCCTTCTATCTAATATTTCCTGCTGCTCACACTCAAGAAAACTCTGGGAAGCTGTGGGGTTGGTGGGAAAACACCCCACACTATGAGCAACTGATTTTTGACAAAGAAACCAAAACCGTACAGTGGGAAAAAGAAAGCATCTTCAACAAATGGGGCTGGCATAAATGGGTATCAACATGTAGATTTCAAATAGATCCATATCTATTGCCATGCACAAAACTCAAGTCCAAGTGGATCAAAGACCTCAACATAAATCCAGGTACACTGAACCTGATAGAAGAGAAAGTAGAAAGTAACCTTGAATGCATTGGTACAGGAGACCACTTCCTAAATATAACACCAGTAGCATGGGCACTGAGAGCAACAATTAATAAATGGGACCTCCTAAAACTGAGAAGCTTCTGTAAGGCAAAGGACATGGTAAATAAGACAAAAGACATCCCGCAGAATGGGAAAAGATCTTCACCAACCCCGCATCTGACAGAGGGCTGATCTCTAGAATATATAAAGAATTCAAGAAACTAGACATCAAAATACCAATCAAATAAAAAAAATGCGATACAGATCTAAACAGAATTCTCAACAGAAGAATCTCAAATGGCCAAACGACCTTTAAGGAATTGCTCAACATCCTTAGTCATCAGGGAAATGCAAATCAAAATGACTCTGAGATACCATCTTATGCCTGTCAGATGGCTAAGATCAAAAACAGTGAGGAAAGCTTATGTTGGAAAGGATGTGGAGCAAGGGAAACACTCCTCCACTGTTGGTGAGAGTGCAAACCTGTACAACCACTTTGGAAATCAGTATGGTGGTTTCTCAGAAAATTGGGAATAAGTCTTCCTCAAGACCCAGCTATACCACTCTTGGGCATATACCCAAGGAATGCTCAATCATACCACAAAAACACATAGCTCAACTATAGGTCATTATTCATAATAACCAGAACTGGAAACAACCTAGATGCCCCTCAACTGAAGAATAGACAAAGAAAATGTGGTACATATACACAATGGAGTACTACTCAGCAGTTTAAAAAAAAACAATGATATCATGAAATTTGCAGGCAAATGGATGGAACTAGAAAATATCATCCTGAGTGAGGTAACCCAGACTCAGAAGGATAAACATGGTATGCTCACACATAAGTGGATACTAGATGTAAAGCAAATAATAACCAGACTACAACCTACAGCTCCAGAGAAGCTACATAACAGGGAGGACCTGAAGAGGGATGCATTGATTGCCCTAGGAAGGAGACATAGATGAGATCTCATGAGTAAAATGGGGGTTGGGGGCAATGGAAGGTAGTGGATGGGGGATGAGAACATAAAGGAATGGGATGGTTGGGTTGGAACAGGGATGGAGTGGGAGAGCAATGAAAGAGATACCATAATAGAGAGAGACATCATAAGGATAGAGGGAAACCAAGTACAAGGGAAGTTCCCAGGAATCCACAAAGATGACCCCAGCTTAGACTGCTAGCAATAGTTGTTAGGGACCAAAAGTTGGATGACTGCGCTGTGACCTTTCTTGCCTGGCTGATCTGACGTGACTGTACCCTTGACAACCGTTACTAAGTTACTAAAAACAATAACTCCCGGAAAAACTACAAAATGTACCTTTAGATTAATGTACTTTCAGACTAACTTCCTTGAGTATGTTCAGTTGGTCAGTTGCACAAGCATTGGACCAAAGAGACCTCTCTTTGACTTTAGTCTTCAAAGAAAACTCTCCCTCAGCTCTATTCTTCAAAGAAACCCCACCTGGACCTCATTCATCAACCCATTCTTCAAGCTTTCATTTCTCCTTCATTTTTCCCATCTACCAGCATATATAAACCCATTTCCCCTTGCAATAAACGAGACCTTGACACAACTCAGACTGACTCTGTCATTCATTATAAGTGCCTGGTCTCCATTTCTCTCTTGCCCCCATTTGGTTTTCAGGAGGTGCCTCCTCAAGTCCCACAAATAACCTGGCCTGCTGGACGGGTCAAAGTGGTGCCCAACGTGGGGCTTGAGGTACGGTGACCTGCCGGACGACGGATAAAGGAGCTCCGGATCATAAAGGATAGAGACGCCCGGACCGCATCACTCGTGCACCGCGGGAAGTCTTGAGGTTAGTTGTCCCATAAACCATGGGCAAAAGTTTATCAAAAGAGGTTCTTTTTATTAAAGAAGTGAAAGGCAGTCTTAGGGAGAGAGGAATAAGAGTTAAGAAAAAAGATTTGATAAAATCTTTTTGTTTTGTAGAAGAGAAATGCCCCTGGTTGGTAGTTGATGGCCCGGGGATTCACCCTCTGACTTGGAACAAGGTTGGACAAGATATTAATAAATTGCTTAGAAACGGGGAAAATATCCCTGACGCCTTTTTTAGTTTTTATGGTGTGATTAGAGATATTTTAAGGGAGGCAGAGGTAGAGGGAGACGGGCGTGTTTCACATTTGTTAGCCCTTGCGGAGGATTTTCTTTCAGACTCCTCCAGCCCGATGCCTGATAATGAGTCTGGAGCTGCTGCAGCTTCTCTGCCAAAGAATGAAAATAAAGTAGAAGCGGCCGCTTCTCTCCTGGCAGAGACTCAAAAGGACTCTGAGATCACGGGCGACCCTGCAGCCGCCCCGGCCTCGCGTGCCCCCCTCTTATTGATGAACCTATTCCTAATGAGTTGGCCCCCCATTATTAAAACCACCCACCTCCATTAAATCTTATAAAAAGATCTATCCTGTGGCTAAACACCCTGATTGTCGTGCTAGAGGCCCCATCCAGTGACTGAGGGAGCTGGATGCAGATATCCACGGTCGGGCCCTGGGTGGAGCTCCGGGAGTCCAGTTGGCAAGAAGGAGGAGGGTTTGTGTGAGTGGGAGTTGTTGGGACCGGAGATGGATGGAATACAGGGACAAGTGGCCAGATAAATGGAAACACATGAACTGTGAACCAATGGCTGAGGGGCCCCCAACTGGATCAGGCCCTCGGAATGGGTGAGACAGTTGATTGGCTTGATCTGTCTGGGAGGCATACAGACGGTTGGGCCGGGTCCTGTGCTCAGTGCATGAGTTGGCTGTTTGAAACCTGGGGCTTGGTAGAGACCCTTGGCTCAGCCTGGGAGGAGGGGGCTAGGCCTGCCTGGGCTGAGTCCACCAGGTCGATCTCAATCCTCGGGGGAGTCTTTGCCTCGGAGGAGATGGAAATGGGGGGTGGGCGGGGGGGGGGGGGGGGGGGGGAGGGGGCGGGAGGAGGGAGAACGGGGGAACCTATGACTGATATGTAAAGTTGAATTATGTTGTAAAATAAAATAAAATAAATTAAATGGAAAAAAAAATCTGTCCTGTCATTCACAAAAATTCAGCAAACGATGAATGGCTTGACCCTTCTTCAGAAGTCAGCCTGGAAGGAGCAGCCAAGCGTTACAAAAGGGAGCGATATGATCCCCCTCCCTTTTCTCGGTCCCAAGCCTTTTTCACTAGCCGCCAAATAGGTGAAAGGAGCCCCCTCTCCGCCTGCCTATGTCACTCCCACTCCCAACGCCCCGAAGATAATGACAGGACAAATGGGCCACGCTATACCTGGAATGCAGGGTCTCTTAGAGACCAAGGAATCCCTTCTAAACCAGCTCAACAATTTAAAAGATGTCCTCTCTATAAAGAGAGAACTGAGAGATCTTACCCACCAGATACAGGAATTACAGGCTGATCTTACAGGAGAAGCCGGTATCTCCCTTCCCACCACTCTTGGTAATCCCCAGCGCATAAACTCCCAGCCAAACGCACAGGTTAAATCAAAGGTAGGCAAAATTAAAAAGACACTGCCTACAGTATCCCTCTATTTCCCAGTAATAACCCGTTCTGGCGCTCAGTCCCAAGACACAGGGGAACAGGCAGATACTACTCAGGATGATGAACAGGCAGACACCATTCAGGGTGCTGATGGAGACACCGGGGATGTTGAATAGGGGCCCTCAACCTCCGAGGGAGAGAAGGAAGACCCGGAGGAGGAACAGGAAGGCAACGGCACTGGCCTAGTCATATATAAAAAACTAGAAATTAAACATATAAAGGACCTGCATTCAGTGGTTAAAAATTATGGTATTAATGCACCCTTCACAATTTCAATCCTTGAAGGGTTGGGTCAAGGGGGTAGTCTGTTGCCTCATGAATGGAATAAAGTGGTACAGTCAGTGTTAACTCAGTCAATATTTAACCTGGAAAGCTGAATTTATAGACAGGGCTGAAACACAGGCCATCATAAATAAAAAAGGTTCCCAGATGGCTTCATGGTCTGCTGATAAGATTACGGGGAGGGGCAATTATGCCACAGAGGAAAAGCAACGAAAACTCCCAGCAGGGCTGCTGGCACAGACAGCCCAGGCGGCGATGGCAGCCTGGCGGGCGGTCCCCTCAGCAGGGACAGCCACCACCTCCCTGTCTAAGATAGTCCAAGGCACCAATGAACCTTATGCCCAGTTCGTTGCTAGGCTGCTGGAAGTGGCTGAACAAATTCTGGGAGAAGATGGCTTGGAAAATATTATGGTTAAACAACTAGCTATAGAAAATGCCAATGCAGCCTGCAGGGCAGCCTTGAGAGGCAAAACTAGGGCTATGGACCTCAATGGCATGATAAAGCTGTGTAGTGATGTGGACTCCTTTGATCATAAGATTTCTAAGTCCATTAATATGGCCATAGGTGCCGTGCTCCAGGCGCCCATCAGAGGACCTAATAGTGGAATCAAAAGTTGTTTCAGATGTGGGCACCCAGGACACTTTGCTAGGGAATGTCCTGCCACCCAGGGTGAAGGACCCTCCCTTAATAATAATCTGAGAAACCAATCCCCAGGGCTCTGCCCTCGATGTAAAATGGGACGTCATTGGGCTAAAGACTGTCACTCCAAGATTGATATTAACGGCCAGCCATTGTCTGCGGTCTCGGGAAACGGGCCACCTATCCATCACAGCCCTGTATAACCTCCAACAACCCTTTCCACATCAATCAGGAACAGGGAACTTCACTGCCCCAGACAGCCCTAGCCCAACCTGCTCAAGTTTATCCCGAGCCACACCAGGAAGCGCAGGATTGGACCTCTGTTCCTCCACCACCTGTGTTGTAACACCAGAAGAGGGCACCATGATTATAGAAACCGGAATCCTTGGCCCCCCACCACCAGGAATGTTCCTTCTTATTATAGGCCGAGCTTCCAGCTTGCTGCAAGGACTCTCCATCATTCCTTCCATAATTGATGCTGATTATCAGGGAGAAATAAAATTCCTGGCCATGGCCTCTCGGGGTCCTATCACCATCCCTGCGGGCCAATGCATCGCTCAGGCTCTCCCTCTCCCGATGGTTGGACAATTTTCTCACAAGGGTCCAACTCGTGGCCACTCAGAACCAGGATCTTCAGACATATTCTGGTTCCAACAATTAACAGAGAGTCGGCCTACAATTAAACTCTCTCTAGAGGGAAAACAATTTCAGGGCCTTCTGGATTCAGGCGCTGATGCCACTGTTATAGCCAAAAAGTACTGGCCTGATTCATGGCCACTGGAGCCCACTGCCACACATCTAAAGGGGATAGGTCAAATCCAAAATATACTACAAAGCTCTAAATTCCTAAAATGGGAGGATTCTGAGGGAAATACTGAAACAATAAGGCTCTTTGTGGTTGAGGGGTTGCCAATTAACCTATGGGGAAGAGACATAATGAAACAAATGGGGGTCATCATGATGAGTCCCAATGATAAAGTGACCCAAATGATGCTAAAAACAGGCTTTCTGCCTGGCAAAGGGTTGGGAAAATTTGAGCAAGGACAAACTCAGCCCATTATGCCCACTCCCAAGCTGGACAGAAAGGGATTAGGAATGGACCTTTTTTCCTAAGGACCACTGCTCTTCCTGCACGCCAAGCCGATAAAATAACTTGGAAGTCAGACGACCCGGTTTGGATAGATCAGTGGTCCATGTCTCAGGAAAAAGTTCAGGCTGCCCTCCAGTTGGTGCAGGAACAATTAGAGCAAGGGCATCTTGAACCTTCCACATCTCCTTGGAACACTCCTATCTTTGTAATAAAGAAAAAAACTGGAAAATGGAGGCTATTACAGGATCTCAGGGAAGTAAATAAGACAATGGTTCCCATGGGGGCATTACAGCCTGGATTGCCATCTCCTGTAGCCATCCCTAAAAAATATTTTAAAATTGCTATAGATATTAAAGATTGCTTTTTCTCTATCCCCCTGCATCCTCTGGATTGCAAACGATTTGCCTTTTCTATACCTGTTGTGAATCATGTTGGACCCAACCCCCGATTTCAATGGAAAGTATTGCCCCAAGGTATGGCTTACTCACCTACATTATGTCAAAAATATGTAGCTCAATCCATTGATCCAGTGAGGATCCAGTACCCTGATGCTTATATTATACACTATATGGATGATCTATTAATAGCAGGGGAGTCTGAAGAAAAAAACACAATATATAGCCCAGAGGATGATTACTGTACTTCAAGGCCGTGGATTCCATATAGCCCCAGAGAAGATACAAACCCAGTACCCCTTCCTGTTTTTAGGATTTGAGTTACACCCAGACCTTCTTTATACTCAGAAAATTCAGATCAGAAGGGACACACTCCATTGTCTTAATGATTTTCAAAAACTTATGGGAGATGTTAATTGGCTAAGACCTTATTTAAAGATAGCCAAGGGAGAAGTATGACCCCTAGAGGAGATTCTCCAAGGGAATCCCGATCCTCTGTCCCCTAGATATCTTACTACAGATGCAGAAGAGGTGTTACAAAAAATTGAGTCAGCCATTGACCAACAACACACAGGATATTTTGAGCCAGCCTTACCCTTATATTTGATTATTTTTTCTACAGATTTTGCCCCCACAGGCTTGCTTTGGCAAGAGCCTGTGCCCTTATTGTGGGTACATCTTCCTGTTGCTAAAAGGAAAATCCTTCCCACCTACCCCTCCTTGGTTTGTCAATTAATCATGCTAGGGATAAAAACTGCCACACGATACTTTGGGAGAGACCCTGATATTATTATTATGCCATATGATCAGGAACAACTTGAATGGCTGTGCACCCATAGTCCTGACTGGGCCATCCTTGTCTGTACCTATGCAGGGAAATTTGATGTACAGATGCCCAGCAATAAACTCCTACAATTTTTTTCCCGTACTCCTTTTGTCTTTCTCAAAAAAACTCGAATGGAGCCCATCCCAGATTCTCCTGTGCTTTTCATAGATGGATCAAAAAATGGTAGGGCTGCCTATGTTTTCAATGGCCAAAAGAATGTAATGACAACTTCTTTCAAGTCAGCTCAGCTGGTGGAGTTATATGCTGCACTCGCTGTCTTTAAAAATTTTAAAGATTGCTCCTTTAATTTATATTCAGACAGTCGATATGTGGTAGGGGCTTTACAGGTTTTAGAAATGGTCCCAGTAATTAAACCTATTACTTCCACCTTCCAAATGTTCTCTGAATTACAAAAATTAATCCGACAGAGGTCATTGCCCTTTTATGTTGGCCATATTCCTGCCCACACAGGCCTGCTGGGCCCTTAGCTCGGGGAAATGAGCTTGCTGATTCTGCTACACGTTCTATCTTAATTTCTCATTTGGAACATGACCAGGTAGAGGCTGCTCATGAGGCTCACCACCTTCATCACCTCAATGCTCAAACATTAAGACAAAGATTCTCAATTACCAGAGAACAGGCTAGGGAAATTGTAAAAATTGCCTGATGCTCCTACCTGAACCCCATTATGGAGTAAACCCCAGAGGACTTGTACCTGGACAGATATGGCAGATGGATGTCACCCATGTTCCTTCTTTTGGTAAATTAAAGTTCATACATGTTACTGTGGATACCTTCAGTGGATTTATTTGTACCTCCGCTCACAGTGGAGAAGCCACCAGAGATGTTATCAGTCATATGTTACATGTCTTCACAGTGCTGGGTCAGCCAAAATGTGTAAAAACTGATAATGGCCCAGGATATACTAGTAATAAATTTAAACAATTTTGTTTACAATTAGGAATTAAACACATCACTGGAATACCCTATAACCCTCAAGGCCAGGGTATTGTGGAGAGAGCCCACCAAACTTTGAAAAATACTCTTAATAAACTCAGCTCACAAGAGATATTGTTTCCCCTTAAAGGAAACCAAAAAGCTCTGCTTTCTCATGCTCTCTTTGTATTAAACTTTTTGACATTGGATAACTTTGGGAAATCTGCAGCTGAGCGACATTGGCACCCAGAAACTAAACAAGGATATGCTCAGGCCCTTTGGAAAGATCCAATCACCGGAAAATGGGGTGGCCCTGATCCAGTTATAATCTGGGGAAAAGGGTCTGCATGCATCTATGATTCCAAGGAGAATGGAGCTCGTTGGCTACCAGAAAGGCTGATTAAGCCCTACTCCACACAAGCTGCCTCCCTAGACCCTAGACTAAGGAAATTATAACTGCTATGTCCAGGACACAGCCCTGAGACAAAAATTCTTTTTCCTTCTCTTACAGAAATGCCTGCAGCTTGGAAAATGAAGGGAGCCACGGATCTCTCAATGGCAGGACCTGTTCGTCGCAGGCCTCGGGGAATCAACCCACGCCCCCGGAGAGACTAGAGAATCAACCCACGTCATCGAAAATCCTGCTTCATCGTCTGCCTACTGCTCCTACCCCTCTTTTGCATTTCTGAAGGAAGCCCCCATGCTATTAAAAAGCTTACCTGGAGAGTTTTATCACAAATGGAGGAGGAGGTCTGGAGGGTTACTGCAAACCACGCCCCTTACTCCTGGTGGCCACCACTCACTCCTGATTTCTGTCAGCTAGCTGCGGGATTAGATTCTTGGGATATACCTACTGTTAGCCAACACCAGTTAAAAGACACGAGAGGGCAAACATTTACAGGCTGCTGGTCAGGCGCTTTTGGAATACTTCATGGTATTAACTCTGCCATGATGACTACCCCAGGCTGTGTTAGCTCTACAGCTCATTGTGGGTTGGCACAATCTGACTTCTATGTCTGTCCCAAGGATGGTAGAGGCCAAGCCACGGCTGCCAGATGTGGAGGAGACGAGGATTTCTTTTGTGCTCAATGGGGGTGTGAGACCACAGGGACAACATACTGGGAACCATCTTCATCTTGGGACCTTATTTCAGTTACAAGGGGATACAGTAAGCCTGACACATATAGTTGTCTGCATAGTTCCTATAACTGGGAAACCTATAGTCGCGGGCTGTCACTACCTTTACACATAACTTTTACTCCCCAAGGCAGGGCAAATCGAGAATGGCCCTCAGGAAAAACATAGGGACTTCGCTGGTATCTCTATGGCATAGACAAAGGAGTCATTTTCACGATCCAATTAAAAATAGAAAACCTGGACCCAACACCAGTGGGTCCCAATTTAGTTCTTTCTGACCAAAAGGTTCCCTCCAACCACAAGAAAGTGCCATCACCTCGTCCCTCCCTCTACCCTGCACTAAGCACCGTGACTAACATCATGGGTTCCAGTAACAGCACTCTCCTAATTCCTTTTGGGGGAACTAGGGATAGATTGTTTAATTTGATTCAGGGAGCCTATATGGCCCTAAATGCCACAAATCCAAACAAGACCTTGGATTGCTGGCTTTGCCTTACCTCCAGTCCTCCCTATTATGAAGGAATCGCCTTTCAGTCTATTGCAAACAACCTCACCTCCCCGAACAGTAGGTGTCAGACTAAGCCCCATAGACTGACACTCTCTGAGGTCTCTGGACAAGGTTCCTGTTTGGGCAGAGTCCCACGGACCCATAGACACCTCTGTAGCCAAACACTGACACCCTATAAAGGAAACTATTATCTCGAGGCACCCAACGGGTCCTATTGGGCCTGCAACACAGGATTAACCCCTTGTGTGTCTGCTCAGATATTTAATAATTCTCATGAATTTTGTGTAATGGTTCAGCTATGGCCTCGTGTCACCTATCATGAAGAGAGTTCAGTGATGGAATTCTTTGAGCAGAGAGGCAGATACACTCGAGAACTTGTGTCTATGACTATAACCCTCTTGTTAGGTATTGGAGGCATTGCTGCAGGAATTGGTACAGGAACTGCTGCCCTCATACAAAACAACCACCTTATGCAGTTACAAATGGCTATGACCACTGACCTAGAGGCTATAGAGAGATCCATTTCTGCCCTGGAGAAATCTTTAACCTCGCTCTCAGAGGTGGTGTTACAAAACAGAAGAGGTTTAGATTTACTATTTTTAAAGGATGGAGGCTTATGTGCAGCCTCAAAGGAGGAATGCTGCTTTTACACAGATCACACTGGAATAGTCAGAAAATCAATGGATAAACTAAGAGAAAGATTGGCCCAAAGAAAACGTGATTCTGACAATCAGCAAAATTGGTTTGAGGGCTGGCTGAAGGAATCCCCTTGGCTTTCTACCCTAATCCCCACCATCCTAGCCCCCCTGATTATTTTCCTTCTTCTCCTCACCTTTGGTCCATGGGCTTTTCAACAGTTAACACAATTCATAAAAAATCAGATTGATTCGGCTCTATCAAAAACTGTCTCAGTACACTACCATCGTTTAGAAACGGGAGATCAAATTATTGAAACAGGTGAAAGGCTCAGGTTCAGCATCCTACGGTCCTAAAAACCCCCTACAACTAAAGGCTAGAGGGTACTCAATGACGGGATTAGTATGGAGCCTGTGCTGGGGGCACAACGTACAGAGGTCGTCGAGACCGGCTCAACATGGCACGTTGCCAGTCACAGGGGGCCCTCCGTACAGCCTAAGACAGGGACCCTCTCGAATTATGACCAAAGCCCACCTTGGTCATTTTAAAGAAAAAGGGAGGAATTGTTAGGGACCAAAAGTTGGATGACTGCGCTGTGACCTTTCTTGCCTGGCTGATCTGACGTGACTGTACCCTTGACAACCGTTACTAAGTTACTAAAAACAATAACTCCCGGAAAAACTACAAAATGTACCTTTAGATTAATGTACTTTCAGACTAACTTCCTTGAGTATGTTCAGTTGGTCAGTTGCACAAGCATTGAACCAAAGAGACCTCTCTTTGACTTTAGTCTTCAAAGAAAACTCTCCCTCAGCTCTATTCTTCAAAGAAACCCCACCTGGACCTCATTCATCAACCCATTCTTCAAGCTTTCATTTCTCCTTCATTTTTCCCATCTACCAGCATATATAAACCCATTTCCCCTTGCAATAAACGAGACCTTGACACAACTCAGACTGACTCTGTCATTCATTATAAGTGCCTGGTCTCCATTTCTCTCTTGCCCCCATTTGGTTTTCAGGAGGTGCCTCCTCAAGTCCCACAAATAACCTGGCCTGCTGGACGGGTCAAATAGTGAAGAGGGTACCTGAACTGGCTTACCCAAGTTATCAGATTGGTGAATGCCCTGTCATCATAGAGCCTTCATCCAGTAACTAATAGACACAGATGCAAAGATCCACAGCCAAGCACCAGGCCGAGCTCCAGGATTCCAGTCAAAGAGAGAGAAGAGGGAGTCTATGAGCAAGGGGCATCAAGATCATGATGGGGAAACATACAGAGACAACCAAATCAAACTAGTGGGAACTCATGAACTGTGGACCAATAGGTATGGAGCCTCCATGGGACTGGACTGGGCCTCTGCATAAGCCAGATAGTTGTATAACTTGATCAACTCAAGGGGCCCCCTGGCAGTAGAATCAGGTTCCATCCCTGGTACATGAGCTGGCTTTATGGTACAACCTTGATGCAAGGGGGCGGGGCCACTACCTTGTACAGCCTTGATGCAGGTGGTGGGGCTTGGACCTGCCTCTACTGAATGTACCGGGCTCTGCTGACTCCCCATGGGAGGCCATACCTTGTTGGAGGAGAGAATAGGGAGTGGGTTGGGAGTGGAAGGCTGGAGGGGCTGGAGGAGGGAAAAGAGGGGAATCTGTCATTGATATGTAAAATGAATAAAAAATTCCTTAATAAAAAATCAGATTTTTAAATTCATATAAAAACAAAGACCTAGTTGGACAAGCCTAAGCTAAAGGTCAAGCTTTAATAATTAATAAGATATCTCCCTGTCATTATTAGGGGCTGGCAATCCAAAGATAGTCCCACAAGAAAGCTTGCTACAGTAGTCTGTGCAAGGGAAGTTGCATCTGCCACACAGCATCTAGAGGGAAAAACTGATTGTAGCCTGCCAGCAGGAGATCCTTCAGGTTCACTGGCAGGCAGCCAGAACTGTTGTCAACCAAGTGGTGCCCTTAGCACATGCCTAATGCTGCTGGACTCCATCTACACCAAGCTTCTGGAAAGCCAAGGTGATGAAAACAAATTGGTGAGTGAGCACTTCAATGTTGCCACTTTACTTCCTGGTGGACAATAAGCATATCACATGAAGATGTCCATGCAGATGCTGCAGCCATTCCAAACGTGGAGTGGTAGACCAGAAGCTGGACCCTGCATGCCACAAGCTCCTGTGTGTGAATAGTACACCATTACTCTTCAAGCAATGGTTGGTATCAGTGACAACTTTTTGTTATAGTCAGAATGACAGCCATAGGAAGGCTACAGGACACAAACAAGAGCCACAAGAGTTGGTAAGCTAATGAGTCCCAGAAGAGGAAAAAAGAAAAAGCGCTTGCCAATCAGGAGGAGGGAGCCCAAAGACTACACATAGCCAGAGCCCTGCCAGCCCTGGGACACAGAGTCCAAAGCAGAGGACACTGAAGCTTGTGGTTCTGAAGGCTCTCATTTCAGGTCACACTGCCCCACTGTTTTGAGTTTATGGCAGGTGTGCTGAGTGGCAGAAACAGAAAGCACTGCTCATCTCATAAGTCACAAAGCAAGGAAAGTCAGGAAGGGCCAGGGTCTTACACTCCTCTGTATAACCTAACTTCTCCCACGTCCCCACATCCTAATGGTTCCACTGCTTCCCCTTAGAGCCCTCCCCACAAGGACCAAGCCTTCAAGACATGGACCTTCGAGGGACATTCAAGATCCAGACCACTGCACCTGAGTAATAGGTCTTCCCCATCTACTTCCTGAGCAGCTGTCAAAACATCCTACATCTGCCTTCAGCCCATAAGTGTTCATCATGAAGGTGACAGTTATGAAACCCTCTCTCAGACCACACACGTGCACACACACACACACACGGTTGGTCAGCACTCTGACTAAAACCCTGATGCTGCCTTTGATGTTGAACTATTTCTGCTATTTCTGACTTGCTAGACTTGACACCTCAATTGTCACCTTTCAACTTAAAGTTTCCTCTCAATGATGACAAAATATATGGACTGGGAAAGAAAGGTTACACTGGGTGGAAAGAGGGGGTGGCTCCCATCTGGATCAGAAGGGGCAGAGTCTCCTCCATGCTCTGCACTGTCATTTTCTTGTCACTGGAACCCAGAGAGCATAAATGGTCATACATGTGACATTGGGGAGCAGCTTTTAAACATTTATCTTCAGGGCTCAACTACCAGAGATGATTTCCCACTTCATTATCTGTTAACTAGTGGGTAAAAGAAAATCTCCTGGGCACCCTTTGAGTGTCTGTCTGTCCTAGATCTCACACTGTGATCCATCACACAGCTTTATCCCTTCCAATTTGTGCCTAGTACAGAACTCATGTACTGAAAATTAACATCATTGATTATCATCCAGGAATATGGTCAACAGGCATAATTTTTTGATCAATGTTACTGATCAATTTCCTAATTAAAGAGAAGGAAGGACCTCTCTGGCTATCAGAGTGAATTTAAGTGCAGCTCTCAATCCATTGGGGATGGCTCTCTGCTGGAGATTCACCTTTAACAGGGATAACTTTGCAAGAACAGTGAGAAATGCTTGTGTGCTCTGTGGCTCCAGAAGAGAGTGTATCTCCAGAGAAAGGAGAATGCTTTGAAAATCACAGTGCTTGGGACAGACAGAACTCAGTTTAGAAAAGACAGAACTCAGCAGGCCTGCCTCAGCCAGGCAAAACTAAGAGGTCAGTTCAGGGAAGTGACAGAGGTGAGCTCCTCACACTGTGTCCCCTCACATACTGCCTTCCTGAAACCCTCTATGGGGATGCTTGGTGGGTGGGGTCCAGGGGATAATGAAAGAAAACAAGCTACTTGTCCCTAGTTACATCCACCAGAGATAAAGTCAAAATCCCAGAGGCTCTGTCCTAGTCAGATGAAATCTTATTATCATTAGGAGGGAAAGTGGAACCAGTGTATGCAGTTAGTCTGATCCACAACCCAAACTATCCCCGAATTTTGATCTTTACCTACTCCCTTGCACCCCTTCACATCATGACTCTTTCAGAGACACAGGCTACAGATGTACCTTGGGAGATGGCAGGGTTTATTTAGTAGCCTCTCCAGGGGCATTTGCATTCCAGAATATGACCCTGAAGAAAGCTGGTAACCTCTGCTGATGGAAGGACTCTCCTCTCTGTTGTTTGGATCTTGGGTCCTGCAGTCAGTCCCCTGGAACAAGAGCTTGCTTGTTACTCCACTGACAGTGACAGGGGATGTGGCATGTTATGGTGTTCCCTGGAATCACATCACTTAGGAAGCATGGACCAGCTGCTCAGTCATTGCTGCACTCCTTGACAAATGCTGTCTGCACCCCACATACACACCTCAGCAGCACTGTGGGGCCCTGCCATCCCACCTGCCTTAAGCCCCTCTCACAAGAACTTTTCTCCCACGTTGAAGAAGAGGGAAAATCTAAATCGCGATGAAATGAACTGATAAATGTCATCAAACACACACTAAGTGCCAAAATAGATCAATAATCATGATTAGTAGCAATTTTCCTAAGTGACTTCAGCTTCCTCCGTCTGATTTCTACCTGTTACAGGAAAATGACACTGGCACCTTAAATTTGTGAGCTCGTGATAATATATAATGCACAAGGGTGGACACATAAATGCTGTTCAGTGCACAGACACTCTGCAGATATGAACATCCCTCCAAAACCATAACAAGGTCACTGGGCAGAAAACTCTTTTATGGAAAAAGAGGAAAGAATACCTTCAAAAATAAATAAATAATATATATGATAAAGTCCGAGTGACAAGTCAACCCCCTTGCATTCATCAGAGCAGCCCTGTACTGGACTCACTAAAATCTACCTGTGCATCCTGTCCTCTGGGATGGCCAGCCTCCTGCCTTTCCACCCTCTTGAGCAGCCACCAATTCAGGAATGTCATCTGCAACCACACCTCTTCTTTCTCTCTCCCTTTAACCTCTGTCTCATGGAAGACCCCTGGCTCTGTTGAGATAGTAAATCAGAATCCAGCTACAGTGTTTCCAGAGAAATAACTCTGATCCTGAATGTCCCCAACTCCTTCTTACAAGAACCAGCTGTGATCCCCAGAAGTAGTGGGTAATCCTGACTTTTAACAGGCATGGAGGGAAAATCACTCCCTGACTCAGTAAGGTGTCAGCCCTGTTTCATTTCTGATCCTACACTGACATCTAGTGGGAAACTAAAATATCATTCTGAAGACCCCCTGCAGCTTTGATGCTCAGTTCTCCAACCTGGCCACTTCCATGTCCAAGATCTTCAGGGAAAGATCTCAGAGCTGGCAGAAGATAAGTGTTGCTAGGCCTAGTGATGCAAACTTGTTATCCCACCTACTTGAGAGGCTGAGGCAGGGAGATCACAACTTCAAGGCTAGCCTGGGCACCCTACCCTGGGCTCAAAATAAAATGCAAAAAGGAGGGTAGTGATTGGGCTCGGTGGCAGAACACTTTCCTCAGCTGCTAAGGTCATCTTACATGTAACTGTTTATCAGACAACTAAGCAGGAAGTGTGTCTGTGACCTTGGGGTGGATTGATGTTCAGTAATTATCCATGTGCTTACTTTAAACATGAGGCTACCAGTGAGAACAATGAGCATGGTCTTTACAGCTCTTATTGCGATCGTTTGGTCACCTACTGAGTCCATCCTTTCCTCTAAACTGTTTGATGTATCTGTCATTGTATCTTATGGGTCTTTTCTTCCAGTTCAGGCAGCTAGGATGTCCACAGCTCTGTCCTCTCCTGGTCTAGCCTGAAGTTTCCTGATTCTGATAGCATCATCCTCTCCTGGTCTAGCCTGCAGTTTCCTGCTTCTGATAGCAATACTCACTCTTGGTCTAACCTGTAGTTTGCTGCATCTGCATATTTTTCTTTTCTTTTCTTTCTTTTTTTTATTTTTTTTTAATTTTTTATTTATTTATTTATTTTATTTTTTTGGTTTTTCAAGATAGCTTTCTCTGTGTAGCTTGCACCTTTCCTGGATCTCGCTCTGTAGACCAGGCTGGCCTCGAACTCACAAAGATCCTCCTGGCTCTGCCTCCCAAGTGCTAGGATTAAAGGCGTGTGCCACCGCCTGGCCATTAAGTTTTGTTTTGGTTTGGGTTTTTTTTGTTTGTTTGTTTGTTTGGTTGGTTGGTTGGTTGGTTGGTTGGTTTTTTGAGACAGGGTTTCTCTGTGTAATTTTGCGTCTTTCCTGGAACTCGCTTTGTAGACCAGGGTGACCTCGAACTCACAGAGATTGACCTGCCTCTGCCTCCCGAGTGCTGGGATTAAAGGCATGCGCCACCACCACCCGGCGTGTATTTTTCTTATACATTGCTTTTGCAAATATTCTTCTATACTGCTTTTCATAGTTTAAGCTGCATGTTGCACATTAAAGAACAGAAGAGACATTAGAAGCAAAAGGTATTTCCGCCTTTCACAAAGTATGTACCTTTTAAACTGTTGCAAGCAGCTGTGCTGAGGGGCTCTCTTCTTCACAGAACTAGGCTAACCTCGCTCCAGGTTCTGGCTCTGTTCTTTTAGTTTAATAATATCATCAGAGGCCACTGGAGAATAAAGAGACTGCCATTAGACTTTACTTCCCTGACTTTATTTTGTGATGCTCCAAAATGTTGTGGATGTAACCCACTTCATGCTGTGGCCTGAAGGGGAGATAGGTCTCTTCCTTCCTGCTAGGTGTTAGGACACAAGTAACACAGCCAAACTTCAGTTTTTGCTTGCACTCCTTTCTCTCTCTCACTTCCCAGTATTAGGAACCACCATGGAGGCATGCACAGGGGAAAATGAGGCCTGCAGCCAGTGTCTACTTCTCTGAGACTGAACATGTCAGAAAGGAGAATACAAGTACGAACTGAGTGCATGCTCGTGCAGCCTATAGTGAGAGTCCTTGAAACTCCTCCAGGGTCTCAGGAATAACTCCCAAATCCAAAGAGCCTCCAATTCATGTGAGCCCCTCATATAAACCAAACCAAGTTGTACTCCATGGAATCAGCTCACAGCAACTTAATCTACTGAAAACCTGGTATAGTGGTTCACACCTTTAATCCCAGCACTCAGGAGGTAGAGGCAGGTGGATCTCTTGAGTTCAAGACCAGCCTGGTCTACACATAATGAGATCCAGGACAGCCAGGGCTACATAGTGAGACACTGCCTCAGACAAAAAAAAATAGATGAAGCCATATAGTACACAACATGCGGTCAAGATAGCCTAAAAAATGACTTTCAGAGGTTGATGTTGGGCTATACATGGTATGTGTCATAGTCTGTACTGTTGATATTAAATTTAAACCAAATTTTAAAATATGGTGCCATCTGTTGACTAGGGGATCATGTGATCATGTGATCATGTGATCATGTGATCACAACAGGCATGTGATCAGGCCTGTGATTTCTATTGCCAATGTGTCAATTTATTCAATGTAGGAAATGATTTGCCCAGCAGAAATGCCCAATGCTGAGATGGGGTAGAGCTCAACAAGTAGATCTTATGCCTACCAAGTGGGAAACCTGGGTTCCATCCACAACATTTTGGAGCATCACAA
>CABHPQ010133552.1:0-13486 GCA_902168405.1 Peromyscus aztecus
TTTCCCAATTCATAATCTGTTGGTTTGTAGTCCACCTTCTGTCTTATTCCACACTGACTCCTGAATGAAGTTTGAAGAGAAAATCTGGTTATTTTCTACGTTGGTATATCTAACTAATTGCCAGAATAAAAAAATTTGTATTCAGCATCTCTGGGTTAGTCAAAGAGCATATCTTATCTGTCATTGCTACCAACCCACAATCTCTTTCTATTCTCCCTTTTGAATAATTCAGATCCCATAAAGTCTTCTGGTTATTTTGGTCTTGGCACCCAGTATAGCGAGCCCAGGAGATCAGCCACCCAGTCAGACCTACCATCTCCCCACCTTGCAGAATGTCTTGTAGGAAGTCCATTGTGAGCTCCACTTGTCCCTCAAAGCATTTATTCAGCTTCTGATAATAATGTGTTGTCAATTGGGTTTGTGATACACAGTGAAATTTGATTGAGATGACTGACTTATGTTGCATCTTCTCTATTAAACTCAGAGTAACTGAAAACAAATGGCTACAATTCATTTTAAAATGAATAATGAGAATCTCATCAATGATTATTAAATTGTTTTAAGGAAGAAAAATTTTTTTATTTCAAATGATATAACATATGTGCTTATTCATGTACTATAGTGTTTTAGTTGAAAACTAGGATTTAATACATAATAATAAAATCAAGGCACTGTGCACTTCCACATCCTTAAACAATAGCATTTCCATGTGTTGGGGACCTTCAGACTCTTCTCCTATAGTCACCTTGGAACATAGAGCTAATTATTGTGATTATAAACACACTGTGCTACATATTAGATGAGTTGATTAAATTGTAGTGTTGATAAATATGTATGCATGAATATTGTTTATGTGTAAAATGACAAGCATACAATCTGTGACGAGACACTTGGAATGGAGGACATGGTAAGTGAGTTAAGTCAGGCACAGGGAGACAAAGACCGCATTGGGCACACTGAGGAACATTGGAGCACACAGAAGTCGGGCATAGGTCCCGCAGACTGGGAGAGGGAAGTCCAGATCAAGAGAAGGCCAACAATGGGTTATGGTGGTTTTTACTTTTCAAATGACCACATGTTGGAGTTAGACTGTTAAACCTGGTATAGTAAAAATACCCAAAACACATGACAATCAATCACAATATCACTTGGCCAATGCTTCTGATGTTTTCTCAGTAAAAGTTTGTGATTAGTTCTTTGTCTTCTCCTTGTCAGTTTAAGGTTGTCTTTAGTAGTCAGGTAGTTCGTTCCGTTGCATCTTTAAATAGTAGCTGTGATTCCTTTGCTCTTTGCAATGCAATCCCTCTCCATTTGAATGGCAAGCCTGTTGCACTGATGGACCTCACAGAGCAGGAGAAGTCTGCAGACTCTGCCAGTGTCTGTTCCTGTCAACCAAGTCTCTCTGGAGCTGTCGCTCCCACCTGCTGGGCTGTTGCCTGTGGGAGATTTTGGTGTGGCTGCAAAGTGAATAGTTCTGACAGACATTGTATCCTGCAGATGGAGACTATTTCCTCATTACCGCTCCTCAAGAGCTTAGAGTAGTCCCAGACATGAGCTGGGTGGTCAGCAAATATTTGTTGTTGGATGAAAGATAGGAGAGTGGGAAGTGGAGAGCACAGATTGGAAAATGATCACCTGAGAGCTTCTTAGACATGTGTAGAGATTTGAAGACCTTTCCTAAAAGTTGGCTCTTCAAAGCACCTGCATTCATAGGCATCAGTCTGCCCATAGCTTGCGTGATATTAACGATTAGAATCAAATGATTAAACCCCTTGAATTAAGTTATTATTCACTGATCGTTAACTGCTTGGTTGAAAGAAATAAAAGAAAATTATATACCATGTCTATCTATTCAGGTACTGTGTGGCCCAATGAAAGAAAAAAGGAGCTAAACTGTTTCAGGTTTTATAGAAAATTACCTCATTTAAAACTATGACTCAATGTATAAGTTAAAATTCATTTATTCCGGTACCATTCCATTCACAAATTATATGCATTGAGTGCCTAGACATGTTACCCATTACTGTCCACTGAATCTCTCTTATGCATAAAGAACAGGAATTTGTTTCACTTTTCATGACAACCCTAGTTAGCATAATGTTTCCCCATCCTATGCCTAAAAATCTGGCAATATTTCTGCTTGTATAGTTTTCTTTAGTTTATATAATGGAATTAAACACTGGTCTGTCACATTTTATTGATCTTCTACTTTAATTTTAGGAAATGGTAAAATTAACACTGTGTGTGTGTGTGTGTGTGTGTGTGTGTGTGTGTGTACAATAGTAGGTGTGCAAATAAAAAGATTGTGCACTGTGAAAGTGTCTTAATGCAAGTGTAAATGCTATAGGAGAGAGAGCACGGAATATATACCCTGCTGTGTACAGAACAGGAAGAATGGGCCGCATGGAAGGACTCCCTGACGAGGCTGGTTTCAGCGGAGATGTGAAGGAAGGGGGTGCACTGAACATTAGTAGTGGAGGGAAGTCTGAACAAATGCAATATACGATACAGTGTCATGGGAGGGAGGGCCAGCGTGCCATCTGCAGGGAATGCCAGTGGTCTTTCCTATGCTTCAGACTGACCGTGCATGAAAGGTGTGGAACAGCTGGGAGGAGGAGTGCAAGCCAAGTCTAAAATACCTGTTCTCAAGGAGAACCACTGGAGACCTGTAATTAGGGAGTCACTGCCCAAGTGGAACACTGTGGTGGCAGCTTTGGGAAGAATGGGTGGAAATAAGCAGAAATTGGAGGCTGGGAGACTACTTAAAGACATAGCAACTACAGCCATAGAGAAGGAAAAGAAAATGTGCACTCTGCAGCGAGAAATGCCACGACCCGATTGTTTATTGTCCTTTATTTTTCAGATAAAATACCTTTAAGGCAGTTAAAATGTTACGGGTACTTATTCTGACTAGGTGTTGAGTCATCTATCTCCTTTAAATCTGTGTCCACTGATTTGGAAATTTTTTAAAATTTTACTAACAAACTTAAAGTGTTAGAGAGTCATTGTTTTGGATTGAGAAAGTAAAATGTGATTTATTAGAGTATAAAAATCTACTTGCATAATTTGGGCATCTACTGAGCGATGTAGTAACTAGGACTCCATATTTACTATGCCACTAACTAAAGAATATGTTGAAATCAGAACCAGTCATTCTTCCTGTTGCTTGCATTTTGAAAGGTGATGCTTTTGTTTTTCTGTACAGCTGCCCATACCTTCAAGTACATGAGAAAAATATGAACATTTTAATGCATGTATTCATATACATGTGAACTGTTCTCTATACCTGTACAACTGATGATATTCCAAGCATATTACTTTGTGCTGTTTTTAAAATGGTACTTAAATCAGTTCATACCTGAATGTGATATGACTCTACAAGCCAGAATTTTTCCCCGCCCCTCTTTTAAACAATCCATGGTGTTGAAACCAAAAGCACTGTCTGCAACTGCAGCCGACTTCTATGTACTGGATGTTCGTGCATCTTATCTTTCTATCTTAAAATCAGCCGGTAGTTCATTGTCCCAAAACCGGTTGACACAGCCCTAAAGTATCAAGCAGTGTGGGGGCACTGACATTATCACCCGTGTCCCAGGAGCCTTGTTATCTGCCTCTTTCCACCATACCTCATTAGTCAGCTCCAATACTTGTGATCCTTCTTTGAATTCAGCAATCCAGATTTGTATGGAGACACTAAATTCCTTATGCACTTGGGCAGTCACAGACCAAAGGCAAGAGCTTTTCCATTTCTAATTTGGCTTATGTTTCTCAGCCAGGGTTTCTTTTTGGCCTTAAATAATATCTTGTATGTAGACAGTTGCATATCTATGGATATGTGTATACATATGTGTGTGTATTATTTCTAGAATGTATGCGAAAACTAACAAAATTTCATTCAGTTTACTTGAATATGAACATGTCAATGCTATAATTAAGGATCTATCAATGTGATTTCAAGATCTCTGGGAACATCTCATTTATGTAAAAATCGTCTCTTCCTCAAATATAGTAAATGATTCCTTAAAATAAATAAATACTTGCACTCAGTGTTAACGCTGATGCCTTTGTCCTTCATGAGATCCATGAAAAGAAGCTTAAGTTGGACATTATCTAGAATCTAGAGTAAGAAAAGCACAGGAGCATTTACTGCACAGGTGCTGAGGGACAAGGGAGAACTGAACACATGCTTCCTCAAAGCTGCTCTGTGTAGCAGGCTGCCGTTGTCCCCTGAGTGTGGCGAGGAAATCTGCTTTACAGAGTGCAGGTTGCCCCAGGTCCAATGGCTGCTCTAACAGAAGATGCACATTCTAGACGTGGGTGGGCACTGTGTGAGAATAGTCTGTTGTTGTACTACATACACTAGCATGCTCATTTGAAAAGTCTCACATACTCCAAGAAAAAGACATCACTAATGAGAAATTTGAACACATGCATGAAAAAAAATACCCTCCATTTGGAGTCCTTTAAATTTGGTCTCAATTGCATATTCATTTCTGTTTGGCTTCCAACTCCATTTGTATGCTCTTAGAATTTATGCATTTTTTAACTCACAGATTTTTTATTTTTATTTTTAAGGTTTAAATTAAAAGCTCTGTAGATCATATTTAGCTATTTTCATTTGCTCAGAACTTAGCAAGAAATATAGAATATTACTCCACTTTATAGAAATTGAGGTCCAAAACATTTATTTGATTTTTCTTTACCAGTGTTCAAAATTTTAATGTGAATGCTTGTGTGAAACAGTATTGTTCAGAGGAACTGTTCTCAAATTTGGAATGAAAGTATTCTACCTCTCCATTCCAAGGATTTTTATAAAAAGAAAGAGTACCTGAAGCAGGATGGGTGGAAGGAATGAGATACCACAGAGCAGAGCTGTCTTCCGATGAGTTTGGTTGAAGGGAAAGAGAGGCTGGTGACAGCAGCATGATGATGCTGACCTGTGTTGAAAGACGTGTGGTCTGTGACGGACATTCGAAGGAAATGTGTTTAATCCAGCCACGGGAAGAACTGTGAAGAAAACAGTGATGATTCCATTCTCCAGCTTCCTGGACTTTCACACCAATGGTGTAGGCCATCTGGGTTCCTTAGAACAGGTGTGCATTAGAAGAACAGAACAGAGGTTGAATGACTTGTTTTAAGTGGACACGTGATTGACATTTTTCAAAACCAAAATTACTAATAATGTATTTGGTTTTCATATGAGGAACAGAAAACTCAAAGTATTTGAAGGATTAAAAAAAAGCAACCTATTTTTACCTTGTCTACGTTTCTTATGTTTGTTACGCAAAATCTCTGCACCCTGCCCACAAACCTTACAGTTTTCATTTTATTTGAAGAGCTATGAAATCCTTCAATTAATAGACATGATATTAGATCCTAATGTCTTCTATTTCGCTTGCTTTACTCTTATTGTCTCAGATTATAAAGTGGATTTTCCCTGAGCCCTTCCAGTCTGCTCCCCAATTTGCAGATTTCATTAGAGCGGAACAGCTGTGCTCTGGCCAGTGGCCAGGTGCACAATCTCTGGAAAAGGAAGGAAATGGGGAGCAACGCCAGAAATCTCAGTAACCCGGGGGCTAGAGAATTGACAGCGACAAGAGCCTTTTAATATCTGTACCAAATTAACTGTAGGAATAGGGCTTATCTCCTCATCAGGGTCCCATGTGCCTCGGAGCCTGTTGTCCTCTTATCCTCTGAAGGAGGGGGATCCCGTGCCCGAGACATGATTACAGAGATTACATTTGTTCCACCCATCTCCCTCGGCCTTATTAATCTTTCATTTACATTGGGATTAGATGAGATTCCATTAACCAAATCCACTGAATAGATTCATTTCTTTTAATATTTATGCTCACTCTCTGGTCTTTAAAGTGGATTCTTTTTCACCCTGCCCTTAATTAGATCAGTGAGTTTTTTTCTTATTAAAAATTTTCTTCTTTCTAAGATTAGGATCGATGAATAACATTAGTGGCATCTGGCTCAGCTCATCTGTTAAAGGGAGCACAAATGATTACCGTATTTCCTATGCTATGCAATGGACGTCTGCGATCAAGACAAAAGCTAGCAATTCAGGCTAGCAATTCACTTATGGTTGGAGTCTAAGACAGCATCAGTGGCAATGATAGGAAAAGGAAGGAAATGGCGGGAATCGCCAATATTTCGTGTCTGATCAAAATAAAGAGTGGTAGAGGGGATGGCAATTAATAGCATCACGCTGGCTTTGAAATCCTATTTGACTGGTTTTTATAGAGAGTAACTACTATCTGAGAATATCTAGAACTGAAATAAAATTTTCTTAACCAAAAGATACCAAAATATAGCTTGAAATACTGAGATACTTTAGCACCACGAAATAACATTTTTAAAATGCATCAAGTTACATTTTGAAGTTTTACTGAGACATTTTATTGACATGAATCATTGAGAATGCAGCTTTCTTTAGTTGTCTTGTATGCATTTGAACAAGACTTCTGAACTTGAGCCCTACTGACAGCCTGGCTGCGGGATGCTCTGTGGCTGGCTCCACCCCGTGCATTGCGGGCTGTTTACTGCACCCCCTTGCGTTAGGCATGGCAGAAACAGTGTCTCTAGATATGCCCATATTCCCGGGGAAGGAGTTTCCCTCTCAGTTGATAACCACTGTGTTGCCAAGGAACAGGCAATTCTTCTGTTCAGGGTCTAGACAGTCAGAACTCACCATGAAATAAAGATTTATAAACAAATGTCTGGTATATGAATGGTCCTTTGGGAACTGAAATACACTTGTTTGAATAGGGTGCCTGCAGTTCTCCTGGTGATTTTTGTGCAACTTTTTTCAGGCTTGTGTCTTTTCTAACAAGAGTAGTAATACTAGTACCCCATTCAAAACATTATCCTAAATGTTAAGGTCGTGCACGGTTAAATAGTTAACACCTGCTGGCATTTATTAGGAGTAGAATAAAGGCTGCTTAGTATTCGTGATAAATTTTTGAATAAAATGCCAATTGTTATCAAAGGCAGGGCATATTAAAAGAACAGTATTGCTAGTTAAATGGAAGCTAGTAAATACTATCATCAGTTTGTTTGCATAATATTTAGCATTACCACATCAAAAAATGAAATCTATTCTTTTGCAAAGCTTTAATCACTATACCTCTAATATAGGACTTACTAAAATTATTTTGTTTTAAGTGAATCATAACAAATGTTTTGCTCTTCTAGCATGCATTTGTTTTATGTGCAAGCTCAAGTGTGCAAAATTTGTTATTTAATATGAGAGATTCTCCAGAAATGCACTGTATACCATGAATAGTATGACAAAAGTATTGTATATTTATAGATTTCTGAGAAGAAAATTCTTTATACACAATATACCCAGTCTAGTATCTTTGCTGAGTTAATGTATAAGTTAATTAGCTTGACCATATAATTATTTTGTAGTGTGTACACATATTAAATTATCATCTCAGCACACACACACACACACACACACACACACTTTTCAAGTAATGATAAAGCTGTGAAACAATAAACTATAGTTGACAGTATTTATAGTGTTCAAATTTTTGAAAGGACTTTAATGCGTGATGAGGCCTTGAGTTCTGAATAAATCAACAGAATACATTCAAATTTAATGAAATCTTGATTAAACTTAAAAAGGAACAATAATTCATCCTTTTATTGCCTGAAGTTTTCAAAAGAAAATTAAATCCCGAGCTTGTCAATGACCGTGCATTCTGTCTTGACAAGATGTCGCTTAGAAGAGTCATGTGCTCTGGAAGAATTAGCAGCATTGGAAGAGGCTGCTTTTGTGCGAGAACAAATTGAATTCCTCTTTCTTCCCTCGAGAAGCCACACGGAACAATAAAATACTCTTAACAAGAGATTACTGAAGACCAAGGCCATACTTTTGAAAAACCAAGTACATGAAGAATAGGGATAGATGCTTGGCACTGTGAATCAATTATCAGTGAAATCCCATCATGCCTTTCAGAAGAGGCCCTCAAGTCAAGGCTGTTCTCCACATAGCCACTCTGAGTTGGCCTTGCACATCTATAAAGGACTTAATTTGTACAAAGTATAATTTTCTAACAGATAAACATACCGTTTATGAAAATTAAAAGAATATCAGAGCTAACTTTACTTTTATTCTCAACATAAGCAAGGGACAAGAAGTTTGTATGAATGTAAAATCAAATTATTTTTAGGATTCAGAGGAAAGGGAGGGCCAATTTGAATGTAACATAATATGTATGATATACGATTGATAATATAAAATGCAGCATAATTAAAGAGTTCCAATCAAATCAGAGAAAACCTGTTAGAAATATAATCAATATTTTTAAAATTTATCTGTCCAAGTAGATAAGTTATATTGTTGGTTATGAAAGATTTGACCGTCTTGAGTTGGAGCAATGGTTCCACGCTGAAGAGTATGGACTGCTCCTGCAGAGGAAATGGGTTCAGTTCCCAGCACACACATCTCACAGTTGACAACTCCTTGTAACTTCTGTTCAGGGGAATCTGATGTCTTCTGGCTCCTAGAACGCCTCATTACACACACACACACACACACACACACACACACAAAATTTAAGTTTTTTTTTAAATATTTGAACTTATTTTGAAACTATAATTTACTTAGTAATTATGATATAGCTAAATAGCTTCAGTTAAAGAACATTTCATTTTGATGTCCTAATATTGAAATATTGTGACATGTGCTATCAATTGCATTTTGAAGACTTTATAATAAATAATTGTAAGTGAAATGTTTTTTTCAAAAGTTCCTTGAACATTAATAAATAAGTCTGAGTTCAATAAATAATTTCCAGTATAATGCCATTATCTAAATGAATAATATATTTAGCCATCTGGAGAAATAATTCCTGAAGTTGAATAATTTTCTGGATAATGTGGGTTTGGTTTTTTTTCTATCATAAAATAGATATGATTTATATCTTTTATTTTAAGAATTATGGTGTCAGGAAAATAGAAACAGGCAAGAGCCGCCAGGACTAGAGGAAGTACATCGCCACCCAAAGTGTTCAGCATAAAAACATTTCCATACAGGAAGTTTGAACTTTTCTGGTATGCCATCTTTACCCAGTTGCACCCACAATTGTTACTTTAACAGCACGTTCCTCGCCATACTCTTTACAAACTGGGAGAGGGAAAGACTCGGAGATGGAGATTGGTTGGCTGTGTGTAAAGGAAATGGAGGTACAGGGAGGATCTCAAGCAAGCAGAGGCCTGAATTGCTCTCAAGGCTCATGTTGTGCTTTGGCTCTGTGATTCTATTAATGACCTACCGCTTACCTCAGCATCATCCACCCTGAGAATGGCAATACCATACAGATGGACAGCTGCTGTGCACAGTAGTAATTCTGGATGTGCTATTCTTTATTAATTGCTAGGAAAAATCTGTTAATTCCAGGTTATTAAATAATCTTTACTAACCGAAGATAGTCCCAGAATCTGTTTTACAGAAAATATAGTTGAGTATCCAAGGTTCTGAAGTCACATGCATACTTGCTTTCTTGTTTGCTTTGATGTTTTATATATGTCCTTATACATTCTTTTACATTTTAGGTATTTTCAGTAAAATTTGAGAAAAAAAATTTGTAATGTGCAGTGTATCTTACTTTGTCAGGGTTTTGTTTTGTAAGGAATGTGGAGAGTACAACTGAGGAAATGAAAAGAGCAAGGGCCAGTTCTCTCTCTCTTTCAGTCTCTGGACACGGGATTAGATTGAAAGAAAAAAAGAAAGAAAAACTGTGTCCATCATGACAGTACTGTCAAACTGTCCCCCAAGGGCGTATTATTAATCCGGACTCCTGCAGCTGACCTTTGTGTTTTGACTTTTGGCATTAGACTTTCAAGTCTAATTATTCTGGAACTAACAGAATAATGACTGTGTTCAGAAGTTCTTATAAATATATGCTTACTGTATCCTGAGACCCCAATACATACTGAATATCAAGCTTATATCTTTCTAATGTACTGGATATATATATATATATATATATAATATATATATATATATATATATATAATCATTTCTTTCATTCCGAGTAAACGTTAAAAGCATTTCAAGTGCCTCGTCTGTATATGTACTTTATATACTTTGCTCATTTGTAGATGCACACATTTTACATTTTGATTAAAACACTTAGAAATCTGTCTATAATGTCTCACCGAGAATTTTGTCAAATATGTTGACTTGGAATTTTAAAACATATTGCAACAAGGATAGCAATTTGTCAGAGCTTAGCTGTTTTGCTCAGTGAATAATTACAAATTGTATGGTGTGCCCATTCCTATTATATCATAGTTGTTATGATATCTAATAAAACTAAAAGAAATAGCAGCCAAGCAAACAATAAAACTTTAATAAAAGTAATTATCTGTTTTCTGCTGCTTGTTGTGAAATAGAGTCAAGGAAATTGAAAAGATAGAATTGTTTGGACATTAATGAGGTGCTTAATGAGGTGATTAATGAATCCCAAATAAACATTATGATTCATTCTATACAATGTTATTATAAAAGTCATGAATGTTCAAAGAAAAATATGATGTCCCTCTCTGTGATGATTTGTATAATATCTTAAATATTCATGGATGGTATCAGCTCAGGTTATCTATGTGAATATAAATTTTCATATAACTGGCCACTTGGTGTTCATGGAATCATGCTTTTGAATATGAATTCTTCAATAACCCAAATGTACCATGGATCTGACCCAGCTCATGAATATTCACACACACACACACACACACACACACACACACACACACACACACACTCACACACACAGCTGATCTTCCTGAAAGTAATCACATACATAAAGATGAAAATCTCATTAGTTTTCCATAATGAGAGCTGCATCAGGATGCTGGTCCCCAGGTGGCTTTATAATTCCTTTGTGCTTGTTATTTTCTTCAAAAGGAAAACAAACAATAAAGACACTAACAAACAAACATACTGTGTAACTTTCTTTTTTTACAGGTTCATGTCCCTTTTTTATTGGGTGAATTTCTTTTATTATAAATAGATACATTATTTCATACACTATATTCTGATTATGTTTCCCTCTCTGTATTCCTCTCAGTTTCTCCATGACTTCACCTCCATCTGGATCCAACCCTATTCTCTCTCTCCTTAGAGAACAAACAGGCATCTAGGATAATAATAAAATATAATGAGACTTAAGAAACAAATCAGAGTAGGGCAAAACAAACAGAAGGAAAAAAGCCTGAGAAAAGGCAAACACACTTTTCATTTTAGCTGCCTTATTTACTTGTGACTGCATTTGTTGTTTCCTGTGGTCAGAGAAAAGAACAGAAGAGAACACAATTACAGAAATTAGAAAATATTTTGAGGTGAGCGAATTAATGGCACGGAATATTAAAACTGTTGGAGCACAGCTAACTCAGGGATTAAAGGGAACTTCATTGCTATAAATGTGCATGCTCAAAAGAGTGAAGGGAGCGCATCAATTAAAATTGCTTTAATCTTGAGATCACATGTAATTAAAGCACTGTCTTCCAGTTGAGGCTTAAGTAGTGATTTTCATATGTGTATTGACCCCAGCCTCATTCCGCTGATCAGCTGGAAGCGTGGTTCATGTTTTACATATAAGGACAGGAAATACATGAATTGTCTGTACCTCTTTTTCTCTCCAATGGTTTCTCTCCAAGAATCAGGTCTATAGTTGTGCAAGTGAAAACTATATTCCTTCCAGTCATTTTTTTTTTTTTTAGATAGAACTTACATATCGCAGGCTGGTCTCCAAGGATGACTTTAAACCATGATCTTCTTAAATCCACTACCCAAACGCTGGGACTCTCATTATGCTCTAACACACAGTTCCTACCATGAAAATAAAGACAAGGATCTTGAGCATGCTAGCTGGCACTGTATATATACAGCTGTAACCCCAGACTCCCAGAGAAACTTTAACCATGCTGTAGTTATGTTATGATGTTATGATCATGGAAGCACATTATTGAAATACTATCTGATTCATGCTCTATCTGAAATTCTCTTTCTGGATATTTTTCTAAACTAGTGAATGACATGTTTTTGAAGAACCTATCCAGATCTGTAAGTAATTATAATTCAGTATCTAAATTAATCACATGCACCTTATTACCAACATGCTCTAGTTATTAATTGAATGAAGAGGAAAAATAAAAATTATTGCTTTGAATGGTATTGATGGAGCATTGACTGACTAGTCTCCAGCTTCTAACATTGATATGATCAAATTTCCCAGTGACTTTTTCCTCTACCAAACTATGTGCATGTTTTTGGTGTTGTGTAAGCATAGCTGATAAAGGTGCTCAATGATAATAACCATGTATTTGTTGTGTTTTAACTCCAGTGTCTAGGTAACTCACATGAACATACAACAGAGAGTCAGTAGAACTTGAAGAGTGCACTGTTTAACTCTATTGTAGACCGCCTCCGAGAAAGCCAAGAGATATAAACCAACTTCCTTTTCTTCATGTGTCTAGGGAGATCTTGGTACTTTGTACTTGGGAGTAATTTTATACCAAAGAAGTGTTTAAGAAAGTCTGAGGTCACTTTTTCTTGTCACAGTTGGGGGTGAGAGGTGCATGGCAGTATTACCTAATAGCACAGGTGGAAGATACTGCTGCACATTCTGCAATCTGTGGGATTTGGGACAGTTACCCACTCTAAATATCAACCAGAGTACCATCATACCTTATTGAAAACTTAGTTCTATGCTTAAAACCTTCTGATTTCCAGTAGATTACAATATTTTATAACAGACAATGAGAACATGTAAGTTTAGAAAAAATAGTAATATGCGTTTGAATAAAATGCTTGTTTTTCTTGTTTTTGTTAGCAACCATAGTGTTAAACGAGCTCAACTGGACAAGTGCCTTAGATGAAGTCTTCAAGAGAAACCGAGACGAAGACCCCACCTTGCTGTGGCAGGTGTTCGGCAGTGCCACTGGCCTGGCCCGGTATTACCCAGGTAAGTGTCCAGAGAGTCAGCAAATGTGGAGAGGAACTGCAGATACCAGCGTCAGGGATGTCTGTTAAATGTTCTTTTGTACAGTTCTTTTACTGGTGGTGTGGCCACTGGTAGCTTCCCCAATGGGTGGCACACACACCCATGTACACATGGGCCATATTAATTCGACCTAAGGGGTTAAAAATAACTAATAAATAAATAATAAAGAAGAGGAAATAAAGTTGGGAACAGGATTGATAGGGGTTTGGGGCGGAGACATAGTTAGGATATAGTCAAATACCCAGTATGCATGTTTGAAAATGCCAAAAATCCATAAAATTATTATTATGAAAAAGAATGTAACATTGCACTAACTTAATCATAATTACTTTGAAGTAAAGTACCCAAGAAGTAATCAGGAACAGTACTGGAAACCTGGTCAGACTACAATGCAACACTGAGCAGAGATACTTAGGCATGAATATTAGAAGAAAGTTACCGAGGAAGCCTGAAAAAAAAAA
>CABHPQ010133553.1:0-14070 GCA_902168405.1 Peromyscus aztecus
CCAGTGGGTAAGCCTGGCTTGTTAGTGCTGTCAGGCCCAGGCTCTGGCCCTAACAACTCTGATAATTACTTTAGAAAACCCATGTCTATGCATGCTTGGGTAAATTTAATACATGTAACAAAGGTTTCCAGGATGAAGCTTAAGAGCCATTATGGAAGTTAGTGAGATGCATGCAAACTCACTCTGCTTGAGTTAATGAAAGTATGTGTTAAAAATATAGCCAAATGTATGTATTAAAAATATAGCTAAAATAATTTCTGCCTAATGACACGAACCATACCACCAAACCTTCCAAAAGGTACAAGAGGAAAACTTGTTGCCTAGAAAAATAATACACAAATTTTGGTTGCATTTATGATATAGGAATATCTAAAATATAAAAATGTACTGCATAGCCATGTAGCACAGAGCTACCATCATTACAGAACTTTTTAATAAAAAATAATGTATACTTTTTAAATTTATCTGTTGATTACTCATTGTAGCATCTGCTTGGCCAGCAAATAAAGAAGCCAGATTATTACTGAAAATATGACTTTTTTTTTTTTTTTTTTGGTTTTTTGAGACAGGGTTTCTCTGTGTAAGCTTTGCACCTTTCCTGGATCTTGCTCTGGAGACCAGGCTGGCCTCAAACTCATAGAGATCTGCCTGCCTCTGCCTCCTGAGTGCTGGGATTAGGGGCGTGCGCCGCCACCGCCGCCGCCACCACCCAGCCAAAATATGACTATTTTGGTAAGATGACTGAAAGAAAGTCTTTGCTATAGACTAAGGCAAACACTTCAAAAATAATTAAAACAAAGTATAATGACTAGGAGTAAAGCATTTTCTAATGCAATGCTATTTCTAGTCCATATTTTTAAAAGATTCACTACTCTTGCTATAACCAATTAAAACAAAACAATCACATTATTATCATTATCAAATAAGTAAATATAATAGAGAAAAAATTAATGCTTCATAAAATCAGTTCAGGGAGTAAGAAATGTAGGCAAAGTAAGTTAAACATAATAGAATAATCAAATCGTTCATAAATTACTCTTCTCAACATGTAGAAAAGAATAAATGAATGTTTGATGTGAATAAAAGAACAGGGTTGGTGAGATGTCTCAGTGGGGAAATGCACTTGCACCAAGCCTGAAGCCTTGAGTTTGATCTCCAGGACACACACTGGAAGGAGAGACCTGACTTCCACAGGATGTTCTCTGACCTCCACATGGGCTCATTTCCTCAAATGCAATGAATTTTAAGTTAAATTTTAATATTGACTGCTTGGAGGTTTCAAGTGATGAAAGTAAATTTTGATTTTTCTGAGTTAAAGTGGAACATTACAAGCTGGGCATGATATACA
The DNA here is from genome assembly GCA_902168405.1 of Peromyscus aztecus. NCBI lineage: Eukaryota > Metazoa > Chordata > Mammalia > Rodentia > Cricetidae > Peromyscus > Peromyscus aztecus. The sequence goes on from CABHPQ010133553.1 coordinate 1,349, forward strand.
GGCCCCAAATCTCAGCATTCAGGGAGGGAGGCTGAGGCAGGAAGATCTGGAGTTCCAAAGCCAGTCTGAACCACAGAGTGAGTTCCATGCCATCCTAAACTACATAGCAAGGCTCGGCCGCCTTAAAGGAGGGTATGTGAACATATAACAAACATAATGTTTTACTTTTTTTGTTTGTTTTTTTGGTACAGTGTTTCTCTGTGTAGCCTTGGCTGTCTTGGAACTGGCCTCAAATTAACAGAGATCTGCCTGCTTTTGCCTCCTCAGTGCTGGGATTAAAGGCTTGTGCCACTATGCCTGGCTAAGTTTTATCATTTTTAATACAGTATTACTAAAGACAAGATAATAATTATAAAATATGTATATTTAGAACAGAAACACATTGAACATACCAATAAAATTCTTCTATTGAAAGAATAGGTTAGATGCCCTCTGGCATATCACCTAGTCTACACGTTGTATCTTGAGTTATAAAGTAACTAGCAAGTTTAAATATTAGAATGTTTAGTTTTTTATGTTAACTTTTTTTTGAGACAGTGTCCTAGTTAGGGTTACTATTGTTATGATGAAACACCATAATCAAAGCAACTTGGGGAGAAAGGACTTATTTGGCTTAAGGTTCCAAATCACTGTTCATCATCAGAGGAAGTCAGTACAGGAATTCAAGCAGGATCCTGGAGGCAGGAGCTGATGCAGAGGCCATGGAGGGATGCTGCTTACTGGCTTGCACTGTGCTGTTTATAAGCTATTCAGTCTAAATGTTTTGTTATTGCAGCTCAACTACATGTAAAAATAAGGGACCAATAATTTTAAATTTTCATTTAAATGTTGGTCTTGAACTTTCTTTTATTTAGAATTACCTTCCTACTTGACTTTCCTATTTAATCATGACATTCATATAATCACATTTCTTCTATGTGTTCTTCTCTTGATTTAAAGAAATGTTGGCAAGACAAATGGAATTTGAAGAATACTTAGATGTAGATAGTTCTAAATAATGAATCTTGCACACTACAGTTTCACAGAAACGTAAATCTTTATTTGGTCATATAGTTCTTATTCCAGTTCTTAAATATTCAGTGCTTTGGGTTGGAGAAATGGCTCAGAGGTTAAGAGCTCTGGCTGCTTTTCCAGAGGATCTGACTGAGTTCAATTCCCAGGAACCACATGGTGGCTCACAACCATCTATAATGAGATCTGGTGCCCTCTTCTGGCCTGCAAGGACAAATGCAGGCAAAACACTGTATACATAATAAATAAATCTGAAAAAAAAATCCAGTGCTTTTTTTGTTTGTTTGTTTTTTTTTTTGTTTTTTGTTTTTTGTTTTTCGAGACAGGGTTTCTCTGTGTAGCTTTGCACCTTTCCTGGAGCTCACTTGGTAGCCCAGGCTGGCCTCAAACTCACAGAGATCCGCCTGGCTCTGCCTCCCGAGTGCTGGGATTAAAGGTGTGCGCCACCACCGCCCGGCAAATCCAGTGCTTTTAGTAAAAGAAACATCTGTGGAAGACACAGTTATATCTGCTACAACAAGTGACCAATTGAGTTAATGCTAACTTGTATAAATGTCTTCAATACATTTCCAGCTGAATTATAAGCAGGTCTCATTTATATGCTTACAAGGTAATAAAATTACCTTTTCTTGCTTCCTTCATGAAAGCTTATAAGTAGCTCATTTATGCATATAAATCCAAAGAGATACATGTTTGCTATGGTTATAGCAAATACAAAAAGCATTTTAATACTCAAATGATTTTCAATATTCATAATTAATGTGCTCTTACACTGTCAATTTTTCCTGATATTACTATTTAGCTTTAAAAAAATGATATGCATAAATATAATTAATTTGTAATATTATAGATATAGCACCTATAAGTGACACTATTTACTAATGAAAAAGAAAGCAACTTAAGAGTGATTGTGTAAAGCTTACTCTTATTTGAAAAGGAGATGTAATTTTATCAGGTTTTATGATGATCCAAAATTTTTCTCTCATTAAGCTTATTGTGCAGAAAATTTGGAAAAGCTGTTCTAGAGTAGTCTAGAATTATTCTGTGAATTGATCAATCATATGTTTGCTGTGTTCTAAATATCTATCAATGTTTCAATTGCAAAGATCCATTTTTATGGAAATTCCTACGGATTCTGTAATTGCCATTCTTGGCAGCTGAAAAGTAATAGAAAGAGGTGATGAAACTCAAAATGGTTAACACAGATGTGTAAACTTTACCTTTTCTTTTATTGAATTGAGTGTGTTTATAACCTTTTAGTTTGGCTCTCAGATAATCCTGCTGAGAATATGCATGTCTACAAGTCTTCTGAAATAAAGGTTAATCTAAGTTTTGAATGTCTAATATATCCCAACAAAAGCTTAGTGGTCCAATAAAAATAAAACACCATGCTAGATTTTGTTACTATTTAAAATTTGAAGTATGTGGTACTAGGAGTTATGGCTGGCTTTAATTCAGCATATGGGAGGAAGTTCTCAGAAGAGAAATATGCAAGAAACAACGGTCTAGTATGGCTTATAACTGTATAACCTTATGGTCCTAAAGTTTTAATACACAGAGAAATTCTTTGCCATTAATAATTCACTGTTCCAGGTTTTAGCTTTTCAACATGTCTCCCCGTTTATATATTAATATTTCTATGATAGAAGTATTAGTCACACTCTATCATTGTACGTATGTAACTTCTATAACTTTTTGTCATGTTCCGACAGAACTTTCTTGCTAGCTGTCTTTTAACTTACAGTTACGGAATCTTCATCATGTTCTCTATGATTATGTGTTCTTCCTCTACCATCAGAGATACTGAATAAGTTTCTTCCAAAAGGCTCAGAGAAACTTCTCATCATGTGGCGCATACTTTCTCGGTGTGCAAGAAAGGAATCACTGTTGAAAATACAAAATAATGGAAAATTAAACGTTATAATTTAAGAAAAACTGGCATATTAATACTACAAAGAACCTTGGGAGCTAATATAATTGTTAAGGAAACAAAATATTACAATTTAGAAGAAGAGCACTATTTAATAAAAGACCTAGTATTATAAATACAATTATAAATATAAATAAATCCTATCCTATTTGCTAACCACTATATTTATTAGACTAATAAAATATACTTTCATCTCATGTTGTATAAAAATGGTAAATACAAATTACCATATCCTAAGTGTTTAAGATGAGGAAAACTGTGAAAAAAAATATTTCTATCAGGTAAGACCACTGTGGGAATCTACAACATAATTCTACAGAGTTTATAAAGAATACTCCATGGACACCAAATAACCCACAAAAGTTGTCTTTTTAAACTGAATGTGTACAAATAAAAGTTTGGAAAAGAGCTCTCCTGATATATAATAATACTGGTTGGGGCTGGAGAGACAGCTCAGTAGTTAAGAGTGCTTGCTGCTCTTCCAGAGGACTGGGGTTCAGTTCCTGCTACCCCAGAAGACTCAAAACTGCATCTCACTCTAATTCCAGGGGAACCAACACCTTCTTCTGGCTTCTACAGGCTCCCATACACCTCTCTCTCTCCCACACACAAAATCTTAAAACTTAAAACTTAAAAACAAAATCAAAAGCATAACATTGCTTATTATTAACTTTTCTTACTGACAGTATATCATTGAGTAGGAGCATTGAAAACCATAGCTATGTTTAAGAACACTATAAAAGTACAGATTATATCTGTATAGTCAAAGCCAAAGTAACAGATAATCATTATAAGGTTAATTATTTTTTATTTTTTTCAAGACAGGATTTCTCTGTGTACTCCTGGCTGTCCTGGAACTCACTCTCTAGACCAGACTAGCTTCGAACTCACAGATCCACCTGCCTCTGGCTCCCAAGAGCTGGGGTTAAAGATGTATGCCACCATGTCTTACTTCTAAGACTAATTTTTATTCTATTAATTCTAAATACTACAATCATCAAACACCAAAATATCTCAATACCAAGCCACAAGAAATGTCAAATTTCTTCAAAATTACCAAACCAACTATCGAGCTGGTTAACAATAAGGATTCCTGTTCACATCTAATATGGCAATCAAATATACTGGCTCTGGGTCTGATTTATGAATATGTGCCCCTGGTGATTTTAACTCAAATAGGTCCTTATCAACATTAGAGGAGCAAGGTCCTCAGTGAATCTGCGGTACCTGAATTAATTAGAATTTGAGCATTTCTTCAGGAGACAGTTTCACAACTATAAAATAAAGACAATACCAAATATTCTTGTTATCAGTATCAAACTATGTAACTTGAAAACACAAAATATATTATCTGATACATTAGCAAGTTGAATAAATGTTCATTTATCTTAATTTCACTTCCTCTCTTTAAAAACATATAGAAATGATAATGTTCCAGCCTCTCTATGTACTTAACAAGTATCAACTTTCTTAGTATGATGCTAACTTTCACTGCAATTCCTATTCAAAAGCCTAAAAATTTAAATACTTCATCACAATAGTTTTCCAAAATTTTTCCAATTATAAACACACTAACCAGTGAGTCAATAACTTACTTTTCATTTTAGAATATTTAAAGCACATCATAATTGTGACTTACTTTACCAAGTGACCTTATAGCTCCTTGCTGTCTAACTAAACTCCTCACAACAGTGTGGCTTTCCAGAATCCTCCACTTCAGTTATCATCTTTATAAATTTTCTTGTTAATCTAGTTCCAATTCTTTGACATTACCACAATGAAGGCCTAAAAAGCCAACAGCTGCCAGTAATCTCAGACAGAAAGGGCTTTTCTTCTGAATTATATTGCATTAGTTTACAATTCAATCATACGTTACCTTGCAAGTTTAAAAACTAGCATGTGGTTGGAATCACTGCTCAGTAGAAGAGTGCTTGCCTAGCATATATAAGGTTCAATCTCTAGCACCATAAATAATTTTTTCATTGGTATATAATCATTGTGTGTTATGGTATGGGTTATATAAGGACATTTCATACAACTATATAATATACTTTGAGAGATTACTCCTAACTGTTAAAATCAGGCTGTACCTCACTCTAAGTTATTCCATATTATATATAAAAAAGTCATTTTTTTAAGGCTCTGACTTGCTCTGGGTAGATCCAGGAACCGTACCATCTGTTAGGTGCCACCCATCTAGCAGAGACTGATAAGTGACTTCTTCCTGGGAAAAGAAAGGGAGCTACCTTTGTAAGACCTGGACCTGACTTGTATCCTATGGTCAGGCCTTTCACCTAGTTGCATTCCTTTCAAATCTGACTCCTGGAAGCCCTGCAGAAGCTCCTGAAGCAGCTCCTTCATGGGACTGATCTGGTTCCTTATCTCATCAGTACAGATGCTTAGCCTATTTCTAAACACTAACTCTGCTGCAACTTTTTTAACTTGTATTCATTCTGTAACCAATACATGTGCATAGACACAGATATATTTACTGTGTTCTGTGTAATGTAAAAGTTAACATCTATAATTAGAATTGGATTAAAAGAACCTATATGTGTCTCAGACAGGCTCCCAAGTTAGGTAGATAATATGACAAATTGCTGTCATTGAATCTGCTAAGCCTTGTGAATTTGTTATTAAGCAAATTCTGACATTGTGGAAGGACACACATTAAATATGTTTGTTTGTGTTTTTGGCATAATGCAGTCACATTGCCTCTCAGTGATCCCTTCTGTTCTAGGCAGTTTCATGTTTAGTTTCATATCATATAAACATACGTGACTTTGTATATCTATATAGTTTAAGGAGCCACAAATGAGAGAAAACATTTGTCCTCCCTGATACTGACTTAATTTGCTTCTTTTTTATTTTTTTACTTTACTATTTTATTTTTTAATATTATTTTATGTATATGAATGTTTCATTTTCATTTATACCAGAAGAGGGTGCCAGATCCCATTACAGAGGGTTGTGAGCCACCACATGGTTGCTGGGAATTGAACTCAGACTTATGGAAGAACAGCCAGTGCTCTTAACTGCTGAGCCATCTCCCTAGCCCCCTTAATTTGCTTCTTATGATGACTTCTAGTTGTATACATCTTCCTGAAAATGACATAATTTTGTACTTCTTTAGGTCTGAAAAAAAATCCATTGTGCATATATACCACATATTCTTTATCCATTCCTTTGTTGATGGACACTTTGCTTGGTTCCATAACATAGCTATTGTGGGGGCTGGAGAGATGGTTCAGAGGTTAAGAGCACTGGCTGTTCTTCCAGAGGTTCTGAGTTCAATTCCCAGCAACCACATGGTGGTTCACAACCATCTGTAATGAGATCTGATGCCCTCTTCTGGTCATGCAGACACAGCACTGTATACACAATAAATAAATCTAAAAAAAAAGCAAAAAAAACCCCAAAAAACCCATAGCTATTGTGAACAGTGCTACAATAAAAACTGATGTGTAAGTATCCCTGTAATGAATTGGAGTCTTTAATAATAATAATAATAATAATAATAATAATAATAATAAATAGGAATGGTACATAGGTCATATGATAGACTGTTTTTAGTTTGTGGAACTGCCACAATACAGATATCCATAGTGGTTGGAAAAGTTCACATTCCCACCAGTAATGTGTAATGGCTCCCTTTTGTTCATATCCTTACCAGTATTGGTTGTTGTTTTCTTACTGACTGCTGTACTGGTTTGAATGAGTATGGGCTCCACAGGGCTCATATATTTGAATACTTGGTCCCTAGTTTGGTGGAACTGTTTGGGAAGGATTAGGAGGAGTAGCCTTATTGGAAAAGTCATGTCAGTAGGGATGGGCTTTGAGGTTTTAAAAGCCCTCTCCATGCCCAGTTAGTGTGCTCGTTCTCTCTCTCTGCCTCGTTGTCTCAACCTGTAAGTTTTCAGCTATTGCTCCAGAGCTGAGCTATTCCTGCCTGCCCATCCATCATGATGGCCACAGACTTATCTTAAGCTTCAAGCAATTTCCCAATACATTCTATTATAAGTTGCCTGTCAAACAACTGTCATTCTGACTGTGTCAGAAGATATCTCAACATAGTTTTAATTTGTATTTCTCTGGTGGGTAATAAGGTTAACATTTTAAATGTTTATTTGTCATTTGTATTTTATCTTTTAAGAGTCTGCTTACTTCATTACTTCATTTACTGATTAGATTGATTTCTTATGACTTAAGATTTCTGAGTTCTTTGCATGTTCCACTATTAATCCCATCAGATGTAGAGTTAGTGAAGATTTTTCTCCCATTCTGTCACTGGCTCTTCACTCAGTTGTTTCCTTTGTTGTACAGCTTTTCAACTCCATGCAGTCACACTAGTCTATTGTTGGCATTATTTCTTGAGCAACTAAGTCTTAGTAGGAAAGTCATTGCCTATGTCTACAGCTTGAAGTGTTTTCTCACTTATTCCTCTGTTTCAGGGTGTGAATTATTACAGTAAGGTCTTTGATCCATTTGGAGTTAATTTTTGTACAGGACGAGAGATAAGAATATAGTTTCTTTTCTTTTCTTTTTTAAAAAATGTGGATGCCTAGTTTTCCTGGCAGTTTTTCAAGAGGGTGTCTTCTCACAATATATTTTTCTTTGTGAAGAATCATGTAGCTGTAGTTGTATGAATTTAAATCTAGGTTCTCTATTCCTATTGATCTACATGTTTGTTTTTGTGTCAGTATCATACCGTTTTTCATTACAATGGCTCTGTAGTATAATTTGAAATCTGCTATAGTGATATATCCATCATACATTTGGTTGTTTGGGATCTTTTGTGTTTCCAAATGAATTCCAAGATATTTTCTATTTCTGTGAGGAACAACATAACAATTTTTTAGCAGACTCTACTAACTCTGAAGATTGTTTCTGGTAAGATAGTCCTTTTGACAATATTAACTCACCTATACATTCACCTGGGAGGTCTTTGACAGTGTTCCTTCTGTTTTTATCTTATGGAATAATTTGAGAAGTACTGGTGTTAGTTCTTCTTTACAGGTCCAGTAGATTTCAGTATTGAATTCACCTGGCCTTGCACTGCTTTTCGTTTGAAGTTTTTGTTTTGTTTTTTAAGACACAACAAAGAAACTTATAGATCAGGCTCTCTGCATTAGTTTGACGTACCTTTGTATCTTAGGAATGAAGCCAACTTGCTTATGCTCTTGTGTTCTTGAATACAGTTTGCAAATATTTTAGTGAGAACTTCTGTGTCTATGTTCATCAGAGAGACTGATCTATAAGTTTCTTTGTTGTGTCTTTTTCTGGTTTTGTTATCAGAGTAATCTTAGTTTTGGTTTGACAGTGTTCCTTCTGTTTTTATTTTATGGAGTAATTTGAGAAGTACTGGTGTTAGTTGTTCTTTACAGGTCCAGTAGATTTCAGTATTGAATCCACCTGGCCTTGCACTGCTTTTCGTTTGAAGTTTTTGTTTTGTTTTTTAATTGCTGCTTCAATCTTGATACTTGTTATAGTTTTGTTTAAATTATTTATCTCATCTTGGTATAACTAGGTCATATCATCAAGAAATTAATCCATTTTTATATAATTTTCTAGTTTAGTGGAAATAATTCTTTACGTTACAACAAAATCCTAACAATCTTTGGAGTTTGTAATATCTGTTGCAATGTCTCTCTTTTCATTACTAATTTCATTAATTTGTGCCTTCTATTTTTTTTAAGTTTGTATGAGGGTTTGTTGATCATGTTTATCTTTTTAATCTTGTTTCTTTTTAAAGAACTCAATCATTCTTTGATTTTTTTTGTATTTTTTTCATTTTTACATTAATTTCTGCCATATTATTTCTTTCTATCCACTAATTTGGGGTTTAGATTGTTTAAGGCCCTATGTAGTTTATCATTAAGCTATTAGAGATCTCTTTCCTTAATGTAGACATCTGTAACTATAAACTCCCCTCTTAGAGCTGCTTTCATTGCATCTACTAAGTACTGTTATGTTGCATTTTCATATTCTTTTGGTTATAGGATTCTTAAAATTCCCTTGATTTCTTCAATGATCCATTCATCATTCAACAGTCTGTTGTTCAGTCTCCATGAGTTTATATATGCACTACAGTTTCTCTTTCTGTTGATTTCTATTTTTATTCCACTGTGGCCAGACAGAAAACAAGAAATTGTTCCAATTTCCTATATTTGCTAGGACTTGATTCATGTCCTACTAGAAATTTATTTTAGAGAAGGTTCCATGAGAACTTCTCTTTGAGAAATGTATTCTGCATATATATTGTAGAGCCACTTGATTTGAGGTCATATAACTTAGATGGTCCTCATTTTGTTGAGATAATCTATCGGTGAGTGTAGGGTACTAAGTCACCCATTATTACTGTGTTGGGCTTTCCTTACGTCTAAATTGTGTGTGTGTGTGTGTGTGTGTGTGTGTGTGTGTGTGTACGTACATATGTATTATGTATGTATGTATGTATGTATGTATAAGGGTGCACATGTTTAGAATGGTAATGTTCTCTTCATGAATTGCTTCCTTAAAGTCTATTTTGTTACACTGGAACAGTGGTATCTGCTTGTTTCCTAGTTTCATTTGTTTGAAATATCTTTTCCTATCCTTTTACCCTTATGTTGTGGCTGTCTTTGAAAGATTACAATGTGTTCATCTGTCTTTTAATTAGGGAATAAAGACCATTAATACTGAAAGGCATGCATTTGTTAATTTTGTCAAGACTTAGTGTTTTCTTATTCCTCATTTGCTTAACTACTGTTTCACCACAGCTATCCTTTTGTATAGACTTGTAGATATTTATCTTTCTCTTCAGTCTGATTCAAAGAGCTGGTTCAGTGATTATCAATTCCTTTCAATATTAAGGAAAGCTTTTACTTCTCCCTCCATTATAACAGATAGTTTTGCTGGATACAGTTACCTGGACTGACAATCTTTCAGAGCTTGAAATACATCATTCCAAACTTGCCTTGCTTTTAGAGTTCCTCTTCAGAAATCTTTTATTCTTTTTTTTGTTTTGTTTTGTTTTTTTGAGACAGGGTTTCTCTGTGTAGCTTTGTGCCTTTCCTGGATCTCGCTCTGTATATCAGGCTGGCCTTGAACTCACAAAGATCTGCCCACCTCTACCTCCCGAGTGCTGGGATTAAAGGCATGTGCCACCACCGCCCGGCTGCTTTTATTCTGATACACCAAGTCACATATAAAGACGGGCTTTTCTCTCATAGCTTGCAGTGTACTTTCTTTGCTCTACACGTTTAATTTTTAACTAGTTTATGTGAGGAGGGTTGTTTTTGTTTTTGTTTTTTCCCCTCTGGTCTCATTGGTTGAAAAATCTAAATACCTCCTGTACCTAGAAAATTGCCTAGATTTGGGGAATTTTCTACTATTATTTCATTGAAAATATTTTCTATGCCTTTAGCATGAAACACTTCTGCATCCATGATTCATAGATTTGGTCTTTTCTTTTTCTTTTTTTCTTTTTTTTTTTTTTTTTGTTTTTTTTCGAGACAGGGTTTCTCTGCGTAGCTTTGGAGCCTGTCCTGGATCTCACTTTGTAGACCAGGCTGGGCTCAACTCACAAAGATTCACCTGGCTCTGCCTCCCCAGTGCTGGGATTAAAGGCGTGCACCACCACTGCCCAGCCCATTTGGTCTTTTCATAGTGTCCCCTAGATCTTATAATCTTGTATACTGTTTGTATTTTCTTAATTTTTCCTTGTCAATGAATGTTCCAATTCAGCCACCTTGCCTTTTTAAAGCCCCAGTACTCTGTAATTCTCAACTCATTCTATTGGTGAAGTTTTTTCCTCTGAGCTTTTTATTTGATTCAATGAATATTATACCTCTAGCATTTCAGATTGACTTTTTTCTCAATTTCTCTCTCTCTCTCTCTTTTCTCTTTTTTTTTTTTTTTTTTTTTTTGGTTTTTGGCATGATGGTTTCTCTGTGTAGCTTTGCGCCTTTCCTGGAGCTCACTTGGTAGCCCAGGCTGGTCTCAAACTCACAGAGATCCGCCTAGCTCTGCCTCCCGAGTGCTGGGATTAAAGGCGTGCACCATCAACGCCCGGCCTCAATTTCTCTTTACTGAATTCTGTCTTCATATCTTACGTTAACCTTATTTCATTCAGCTGTTTGTATTCTCTTGGAATTCATTAAAAAAAAGAATAGAGGGAAAAAGGAAAAGAGAACAGAGAGAAGAAAAATAGAAAAAAGAGAAAATGTGAGCAGTTAAACCTGCACTGAGCATTAAATAGAGTAGGAATGAACGTGAACTGGAGAGACCTGGTCGGGAGTAGTCTGGGTATGTTTTCTTGCCTGCTTGCTGGTTCTAGCTTTGATTTATGCATTCCTTTCTGAGCTCCCAGATGCAAGTCACATCCTAAGTAATACCACTGACACTCTCCCTCAATTGGAGGAGACAGCAGCTGAGCCAATCCTTCTAGGATACACTGGATTTTCTCTTGTTCAACTGTTAAATTTCCTGTTATACTTTACTATTAAAACTAGCATTTTTTTTTTGGCAATCATTCCACCTCTTCTCAAAGCTGTATCTAACTTCCCCTGGTTTATTCCCCCATAGATTGATTATAGCAGACCATGTCTTCATGTTGTCCACTATCCTCTTCTTCCTCAAAAAAATTCTAAAAAGCACAATTGCTTCAAGTGTAATTGCTTTTGGATTAGCAAATGCTTAACTGAATTTGTGCTTGAGGGTAAATATACATTTTTTATTTTGTTTGAATTCAGCTTTGTTTAGATATAATTTACAACCAATAATTGTCCAGTTTCAAGTTTTCAAAAATTTATAGTCTAAGCACAATTATGATATACAACATTTATATCATCTCCAAAGTTCTGCTTTGAGCTTTTACAGAAAATCATCTCCCCAAGTTCTACTTACACTAATAAGGTTTGTGCTATATTTTCATCATCGTGATGAAATACCTCAGAGAAAGAACTTAAAGAAGGACTCATTTTGTTCATAATTTCAGAGCTTTCAGTCTATCATGCCAGAGAAGGGTAAAACACAGGAAAGTTGTTCTCATCAAAGTGGCTAAGAAGCAGAGAGAATACCCATGCCATGAGCTCTCTTTCTCCCTGGTACTCTATCTGGGCCTCCAGTCTGTTGGGATAGTGCCAACTATATTCACCGTGGGTCTTTTGCCTTGGCTAGTGCTGTCCAGAAACTTCTCCCAAACATTCAAAGATGTGCTTTACTAATCTAGGCACTTCTCAGTCAAGTTGGCAATCAACATTAACCATCACAGGCCTTGTCAGTATAGTTTTGTGTTTTTCAGAACTCATATAATGGAATTATATAGTGTGCCATCTTTTACAACTAGTTTCTTTGGCTTAGAATAATTGCTTTTGTAATTTATCCATGCTACTCTACTCACCAAATGTTAACTAAATCTAGCACATACCTGTTAAGATATTAATGGTCATACAGACTACTAACCAATTCTAGAAAAAAAAAAAAAGCTTCAATTAGCTGCCTATACATGTCTTTGTGTTCGAGTCTCTATCAGTTTTCTGAAGGAAATCACGACCAGGCCTAACATCAACTGAAGTCTACAGGAAGAAGATGGGGCCCCACAACAACAACAATTCCACGTGGACAATAGTAACATCACTAAGCTGACAAACCATCTACAGATCAGGTTTGGACTACAAACTGCTCAGAGCAATTTTGAGAGGGCTAGCTGAGATGATCCAGTTTCACAGACTACTTGAATAAGGACTTGAGACAAGCCCTGAACTTTGGCATTATGCACAGACTGGACAACAAAGGATAT
>CABHPQ010133555.1:0-15162 GCA_902168405.1 Peromyscus aztecus
ATTCCTGTAATATTAAGGAACAAAAGTCCTCTAAGCAATGTTATTTTCATTACAAAATAAACATATTTAGGTGCTTTTTTAAAAACTTTTATTGATTATTTGCGGTTTTTTTTCACATCATATATTCCAATCCCATTTATCCCCCATCTCCTTGCATCTGCCATTTGTCCTTGCAACACCCCCACCACACACACCCACAAACAAAACCAATTTAAGAGAAAAACCGAAGCAAAATGAAAAAGAAAAAGAAAATGAAAAGAAAACAAAAAAGGAAAAAATGGAGAAGAATCTTGTCATAGAAGCTGTAGTGTGGCCTGTTGAGTCACACAGTGTACTCTTTATTTCATTCACCCTTACTTGCAAGTGTTCGTTGCTGAGAGTCATTGGTCTGGCTCCAGGCCTCTGGCCTCTGCTGTACCACTGATAATGGACTCTTACTGGAGCTCCACTTGGATATCCTCTTGTTATGCTGCTATCTTGGATCTGTAGGTTGGTCCCCTTCATAGGTTCCAAGACTTCACAGATGAGGTGGATGTTGGGATAGGCTAATTTCTGGGTCTGGGTAGCAGCTGGGTTGGTCAGCCTGCTAGCTTTCCTTCATGGTCACTACACCTGTGAATTCTCCAACACTCTCTCATCTAGTTCACCCAATGCAGCCTTCAGCAATGAGCTGGGCCAGTTCTCCTGCTCTCAAGTCCTCAGATCCAGGTCACCCACACTCCCCACCAGGGACAGCTGCACTGGTTTTCCCATGAGGTGCAGGACCCTCTCTCCTGTTTCTCAAGGGGAACACAGGGAGTGGGGGGGGATCAGCTCTCCTGTTCTCACACCCTCGGGGCTGGCTCACCTGTGCCCCCAACAACAGGGTCAGGTCTAGTCTGCTGCCCAGGCTGGGTGCACAGTTTCTTCTCCTGTGTGCTGCAGCTGGTGATGGGCAGGCGTAGGTCTCACTCTTGTGACCCCGGCCCATCTTTAGTTTTTTTTTACTCATTCCAGAGACAGCACAGAAATTTCCCAAGCCAACAAGAAAATGTTTCCCAGACTTTTACAAGCAAAATACAATTGTCTTGAATTTCATTCCATATGATGTTACATGTATGTATGTTTTGGGGGCTGATCATTTGGCAGTAGACCATCAACTCATGTGATCTTTCTTGTGAAATTTCACCTCTCCCAGCTTTCCTAGGTTGTCTGAGACTTATTTATTTAGTGTTCATGCCTAGTTGTACTTTCCTCCCAAGTTTGGCATGTCCATTGGCATCATGCCTGTTCAACTAACATTTAGGCAGTCATGTTGGCGAGACCTTACAGGTGTAGCATCTGATGTCACCAGGTGACTCATCCTTACTCTTTCCTATAGTCAGAGGCTCCTCACTGATCTTCCAGCTACCTCTTCTGCTGTGTCTCAGGTATGAAGTGTTTGGTAGATGTATATATTGGGATTGGAATCCACAACAATGAATTTAAAAAAAAAACACAAATAAGTAAATCTCCATTGTATTCTAATATCTTTGAAAAAATTGTTTCAAATAATGTGTCAATTGTGCCACATTCTCCATAGTATGACAAACACCTTCATCAAAACAAGCACTGATTATTCTAATTTTCCTTAACTTCTTTCATAATGCCTTTTACTTCATTTTTAACTGTGTGTGTTCTCCCTCCCTCCCTCCTTCCCTCCCCCCTCCTCTCTCTCTCTCTCTCTCTCCCTCCCTCCCTCCCCCCCTCTCTCTGTGTGTGTGTGTATGTTTGCACATGTGCACAGGTCTCTGTGGAGGCCAGGAGGAGGTATCAAACATACAGAACAAAGAAAGAATATTAAAAGCAGAGAGGGAAAAAGGCCAAATAACATACAAAGGCAGACCTGTTAGAATCACACCAGACTTCTCAACAGAGATCGTAAAATTCAGAAGGTCCTGGATTGATGTCTTGCAGACTCTAAAAAAGTCTTCTTAACCATAATCTCTGCTCCTCATTTTATTATAATTCTCTTTTCCTAATGCAGATACTTCAAAAAATAGAAATTATTGTATTATTTATATTTATAGGTTTACTAAATTATTGGTTGACTATATTTGTTTCTATTCACAAATTTTAGCTCACTGGTCAACAACTGGGTTCATAATCCAAGTTGTTCTGTAGCATTCCTTAGACAGGCAGAACCCAGTTCAAAGCAGCCTCATTGTGTAGAAGGAAATTCTAACTGGCGTGTTTATTTGAATTGCATTTTCCTTTGTTCTATGATTTTTTCTGATAAAAGTCTTCAAAGCCATTGCAGTGATTGCTGATTTTCATTTTTCCATCATTCTAAAGATGGTTAAAATGTCATTCACAGGATTTTAGAATCACTTATATTTTCAAGTACTTAAGTCTTCTGAAGCTATAATTCTGATGTCAGGTTAATGGAATTTTAGGAATAACACAAGAATGAAATTTATGAATAGCAAAATGAAAAGAGCAGAGTTTGTTTCTATTTTTTTCTCTTTTGCAGACTCTTTTTTCCACTTCACTGGAGTTATTAAGTTGTCTTTTAAAACCACTATTGGATAATAGCAATCTCAACATACTGTTCCTTTGGGAAGAGACAAATGTCAGTTATTCTGTGATGCTTTAGGAAATGTCGATGTCGGATTTCAACTAAGATTCTAAAGTTCTGATGTAGAATTCTACAGCACACTTGTGTCTTAGCATCAGTCATTGCATAATATTCAATTGTAATCTGAATTTATAGTTTCTCCTGTTTGACATGGAATATAGTATTGAGTTATCAATATCCATATCTTATATCTGAGATAACTATAAATATTAAACTTACTAGTGAAAATAAAATTACATCATGCCCCTAAATTTTACATTTTAAAGGATTTTACTTCTTTGTAATAACTATTAAATAGTGGCTGCAATTAGATAATCTATCAAAATAATCTCTGTTGTGAAAGGATAGGCTGGTCCATGACTGCTATTGAATATAACTTCTAAAACTGGTTTTATTTTTAGGCTCATTATTACAATGAATTTAATTTTAAATCTGACAACTTTCACAAGTAGGTTAACCATTCTGAGTAGTTATATTGTTACCTAATATAAATGCTACAATAATGTATTTACCTGTCACAAATTCATGGCTACTAGGAAATCACACACACACACACACACACACACACACACACACACACACACACACTCCTCCTGCCAAGGAGTAAAAAGTCACTCTGTTTCTCAGCAACCTTGAATCAGTTTCTGTCAATAGAACCCGTTCTCAATATCCTGATCCCAGCAAGGTGCTAAGAGGAGCCCCAGGTGATACCTGATTGCACAGTTGTCTAAGAGAACTAACTTCTGAGTTTAGGGGAAGTCCTATGCTTTGTAAGAAGGCCACCAGGAAGCCTAACAACCTTCCCTTTAAAGAATGGTATGAACAGTGAACTAGTATGCCCTGTGCTCTCAGGAAACAATTCCATCCTTTAAGGATGTATGTAAGTATCATTTAAAAATAATAGAGAATTAAAGTTGTTTGACATGGAACATCATACTATTTAGCAGTTATAAATGTCCATATTTTTATATATGGGATGAATATACATGTCAGACTGATTTATTGTGAAATAGTGATATCTCATAACTCATAACTCTAAGGACTTTAAGGACTTTTTTTTAACTGATAAAATTCATAGAAGAAGGATCCACTGGTCATTATTTTTCCACAGCAAGCATGGATGTGAATCCATGCCACCAGCAAACTGTTGTGAGAGCCACCACTACCCCCATTGTTTACAAGTGAGCTCTCTCCTTATTCTTTTTTTTTATTTTATAATTTAATTTAATTTTACATATCAGCCACGGATTCCCTTGTTCTCCCCCCTCCCAGCCACCCCCATCCGCCTTCCCCCCAGCCCATCCCCCATTCCCATCTCCTCCAGGGCAAAGACTCCACAGCCAGGCCCCAGGTGGAGCTCCAGGAGTCCAATTGGCAAGAAAGAGGAGGGTTTGTATGAGAATTGTTGAGACCAAGATTGGAAAAAGCACAGGGACAAATAGCCAAAGGAATAGAAACACATGAACTATGAACCAATGGCTGAGGGGCCCCCAACTGGATCAGGCCCTCTGAATGGGTAAGACAGTTGATTGGTTTGATCTGTTTGGGAGGCATCCAGGCAGTGGGACCAGGTCCTGTGCTCAGTGCATGAATTGGCTGTTTGAAACCTGGGGCTTAAGCAGGGATGCTTGGCTCAGCCTGGGAGGAGAAAACTGGACCTGCTTGGACTGAGTCTACCAGGTTGATCTCAATCCTCGGGGAAGTCTTTGCCCTGGAGGAGATGGAAATGGGGGGTGGGTTGGGGGGAAGGGGACGGGGCGGGAGGGGGGAGAACAAGGGAATCCGCGGTTGATACGTAGAATTAAATTATACTGTAAAATAAAATTAAAAAAAAAAGATTGGAAAAAGCACAGGGACAAATAGCCAAACGAATGGAAACACATGAACTATGAACCAATAGCTGAGGAGCCCCCAACTGGATCAGGCCCTCTTGATAATTGAGACAGTTGATTAGCTTGATCTGTTTGAGAGGCATCCAGGCAGTAGGATCGGGACCTGTCCTCAGTGCATGAGCTGGCTGTTTGGAACCTGGGGCTTATACAGGGACTTTGGCTCAGCCTGGGAGGAGGGGACTGGACCTGCCTGGACTGAATCTACCAAGTTGAACTCAATCCCCAGGGAACTCTAAGGACATTTTATGTTATCTGAACCCTTTCCAGTGAATCAAATCGACACCAGAAAATGTCTCAAAAAATGTGGAAGTAAGTAAACAACTTTTAGAGAATTCTAAATATATATATACATATATATATATATATATATATTTTAGGTATAAATTTATATATATATAAAGTTTAGGTATAAATATATATATATATAAAGTTTAGGTATTATAATATACAAATCAAATGAAATTTTATTTAGCATAATTTTAATTCACAATCATTTTAAAGCATTTGAAAAGCTACACTCCAATGAACATGCTCATAAATGTGGTATATAGTCTCAACTATTACATGGGAATTTTATAATAGGTAAGAGAGGAAGTTGACGTTGTTATGAAGTTTGAGGATTAAGTCCAAGACATGTTTTTTGAGCAACTAGACTATGGATGATGTCAGGGCAAAGTTAAAGACTTTAATACATTTTCTAATGTGTGTCATCTGTTAGTGGAAGAACAGCAATATGTTATTCTAAATGGGTTTCATTTCTTGGAGAGTATAGTAGTGTCAATTACATCCAATTTTCTTAAACAGGAAACTAGGTTTAGGACAAGTAAAATCATTTTGATATAAAGTATGTAGTTCTGAATATCTTTGTTTGTAAAATGTAACATAACCTTCAGCTAAATCCTATAAACACTTTTATAAAACATTGAAATAGCGGCTGAGGAAGAGTTCATATATTTGTACCCTATCTTTTACACTAGCTGCTTTGTGCCACACTGATCCCCAAATATCTAATAGAAGAGTTTAAAGGAAGAAGAAGATGCTTTTGTCTTGGAATCAGGTTCTTAGTGTGACTGTTTTGTTAGAGTAATCTGGGGGCAGGAGCACATTTCAGAGCCTGATCTTCTATCAGTAGATGAGAAGCAAAGAGAAAACAAGAAATGCAGGAAGAACCATGCCAAAATATAGTGGAAAGGACATGTCCCAAGTGATCTACTTAGCTAGGCTTCACTTTCCACTTTGAATTTCCAGCCAATAATGCCATACTATTATGAATGTACCAAGGGATTCAGCCAGTCATTAGATCAGAGCATTCAAGGTTTAATTGTCTCTGGAAAGGTCATCAGAGACAGCAAAGAGTTGTTCTTCACCAATCCCTTAGATGATAATCTAATCATCATTGCCATCAAATTTAATCATTATGCTACTTTCATATCTATAAGGCAAGGATGAGAGAAAGTGTAACATAAAATATACATTAAATAAAGAAATAAAAACTTGGCCTTGCTGTTTTGTAGAAATGATGTTACAATTACCACTACAACGAAACACACACACATAAATGCATACATTCATATATGCACTTATAATAAGAGAGAAACAATAAATAAATATTAACAGGGAAAAGTATTAGTAAATCATTGGAAATACATTTAAGAATAAAATAAATTTAATGCAAATAGAGAAGCTCAAGTATATGAAAAAAATAATTTTTATAAGAATTCTGCCCTTCTAAATATATATGCTTGTTCAATCTTTTGTATAGAAATACATGATTGAGTTGTATTTTTTAAATTAGTGTCTCTACATTCATTCTTATTGTCTCTTCTGTAGCAGATTATATCAGTTGTCAATGGATGGTATAAGCAAAAAGGGACATCTAAATTAGGATGGAGGATTTCGAGAAATGGTTCAGGGATTATAAGCACTGTCTACTCTTCCACATAAAGCAATTCACTGCTCAATGTAACTCCCATACTAGGAAATCTAATGCCCTATTCTAGTCAACACCAATTCCAGACACACATATGCAGCACAGACATACACAGACAAGACACCCATGTATGTGAAAATAAAATAATAAAAAAAACTAAATAAAATTAAAGTTGTGAATGAGTTAAAGCAAAGAAATAAGAGCAACAACTTGCTGAGAAAAGCTATTTTGATTATAATAAGATATGCTCTCTCTCAAAGCAGACCATGTATAAAATAAGGTATTTTCTTAAACATGAACCTTAGCATTTATTGCAATTAACTAATAAATGACAACATCATACATCTAGATTAATTTCACTACTCAAGCAAACAACCAGTTCCAAATTTATGCATCTCAGCAAATTTTATATTTCTGGAATGGCCCTTCTAAGCCCAAGGAGTTTTGTTAGGGTTTTAAACATTAATTATAAACTGTAATTTTATTGGATTATGTACCAAAAAGTAAAATAAAATCTATGACAATGTTGAAAACAGAAAATAATTTTTAAAATTAACCTTTAAAATTGAAAAACTTCATTCTATGTATGAAACCATTGGAGGCTATATAAACAATAAGACTATTTTCTAGAAATAACTATTCAAATTTAAGAAAACAAATGGCAATAATAGATACAGAATTCTAATTTCTGTTGTAACAATTTCTTAACAGAATTTGGTATCTCTACATAAAATTCAGATATATTTTCTTTTCTTATCTTTGAATTTCTTTGTAAAGGTTTGGTTGTAGGCATTACTAGGTCATCCATTATTTCAACACTCTGGTATGTCATCTTCAAAATTCACCCATATTCAGCAAATGAGGACCAACATTTCAAATATTATGACAGGTTCATTGAATTATCACAAAATCTAGAAATATACAAATTATTGCTTGCCTTTTAGGGTGACCATATGCTGTAGATAGGTACAATTATTTCCTGTTTGCTCATTTGATGTGTCTAATCATTTACTGCAATTCATCTTCTATGAGACAACACAAGCAACATGATATACATTAAATGCTCCTAGGCAAAAACAAGGAACTGTTTATCAAATGTGCCTTTGTTACTGATGGATCTGAATGACCCTATTATCATGTTTTCTTCATAAGTATCATGTTTTTGATATTTAAGTACAATTCTTAAATTATAATTTTCCTTATTAATTTATTATAGTCATTAGTTCACCTTCAAAAATTCATATTATCAAGAAATAAGACAATAACTCATGTTTGATGATGTAAAACTTACCTTGTTTCTTGCTTATGTATTTAGATGTGAAAGTATTAATATCTTACAAGTTTTCAGTAACTGTAAGTGTCGCTCAATATGAAAAGTGTTATATAGACTTTTCAAATTACATCAGGCAATAATGTAATTGGCTATTTCCGATGTCTCCTTTTCTTTGGTTGAGCTCCACTGCAGTGATATTGTTTAATGTTGATGAGAGTATCATGTCTGAGTTACTTTTATCATGGTTTTGATAAAATATCCTGACAAAAGCTATTTCAACAAGGGAAGGTCTATTTCCACTCACTGTCTGGGAAGACTCAGTTAGTTATAGCACATAAGTCCGGAGGGAGCTGAGCACTTTGCATCTACTATCAGGAAGAGAGAGATGAATGGTGAGTTCAGCTTCCATTCTCCATTTTATGTAGTCCAGGGTCCAGGCTATGAAATGGTGCCTCCTCCATTTACAGTGATTTGTTCCATCTCAATTATCCAAGTCAAGAAAAATCCCTCTCTGATAAGCCCAGAAGCCAACTAAACCTAGTTGATTCCTCAGAGGCATGCATTACCAGAGACACTGAGGTCATTTTATTGTGACAATCCATATATACCATCACAGTGTTTCACTTCAAAATTTTTTACAAAGCTTAGATTAAGAGCCAATTGCTGATTCTACAATGCTGTGATTATAGGCTTGTGAAAGTCCTCAGGAGAAAGAGAGACACAATTACATTTTATGTTCACTGTAAATAATGAAATTGATCCTTTGGTTATAATCACAATTTACTTGTGCTATTTTTCATGTTAATAGGTATATCTTAGTAAATAAAACAAAGACATAAAACATTTAGTTGGACAACTATTGAATTAATCCACTGATGTGACATTTAATTTGCATAAAATGCTTGTTGCTTTCAAATAAGAAATAGCAACATAATAGAAAAGTGATAATTAGCAAAATATTACTCAAACAATAGTTACCTATGAATTAAGTTGAATTTGTGCTAGTTATAGGTTATATCAACTTGATAAAAAACTAGAAAGAGCTGTGGGAAAGGGTATCACATCTGAGGACTTGTTTTCATCCAATTTGCCCATGAGCAAGTCTGTGAGCCATTGTCTTGATTGGTACATGGTATGAGAGGGCCTAACCCATAGGAGGAGGAGCTACCACTAGACAGGTGGCCCTGGTTTGTATAAGAAAACTAACTGAGGGGAGTAGAAAATAAACAAAATAATAATAATAATAATAATAATAATAGCTGAGTATGGGAAGGAAAAGAGGGCTGAATGCCGTGTTCCTTCATCCTCTCTGGTACAGTTCCTCCCTCCAGGTTTCTGGTTGAGCTCCGGTCCTGGCTTCCCTCAATAATGAAGTCTAGCGTGTAAGCTTAATAAAACATTTCTTATCCAAGTTGATTTTCAACATGGTTTCAAAGCTAATTATTGCAGATTAGTTATTTATCAAACAGAAATTGTATGCTTCAGAATGTGTAATCTATGTCTGTGTGTGTCTGTGTGTAAGTATATACATGTGTGTGGTTGCCCATAGAAGTCAGAATATGGCTGTAGATTTCACGCGGTTGGAATTATTGGTGGCTGTGAGCTTCAAGATATGGCATGGATGAGGGGAACCAAATGTGGGTTTTCTGCAAAAACAGCCTGTGTTCTTACCCACTGATCCATCTTTCAAGCCCCCACTCTATTGTTGTTAATATAAGATAAACCATCCAGGTATTGTGTGCAATACATGTAGTCATAGTAGCTCTAACTTTGTTCATGCAATTATTCTTTTATTTCTTCCATTCAACAGTGGTAACATGAACCAACTGTGGCTTGGATACACACTGTGTCCAAGAGAATTCAAATGAGTACAGACCAGTGTAAATTAACTTTAGAAAAAAATGACTTATATCAAATACTTTAGACTCTTACGTGGTATCCCAATGTTCTCTGAATTAGCCTCCATGCCAGATATATTTTTTTAGGAAAAGTCCCATAAAAGACACATCTAATTTGGTGACTTATATAATATTTTAAACAGCTGAGTAATACTCTATTGTGTAATTGTACCACATTTTCTTTATCCATTCCTTGGAGGAAGGACATCTAGGTTGTTCCCAGGTCCTGGCTATTACAAATAAAGCCGTAATGAGCATGGTTGAACAATTGTCCTTGTGAAAGCGTCAAGTGGAGATATGCCCAACAGTGGCATCTCTGAATCTTGAGGTAGATTAATCCCCAGATTTCTGAGAAACAGCCACACTAATTTCCAAAGTGGCTGTACGTGTTTCCACTCCCACCAGCACCTGAGGGGTGTTCCCCCTTGCTCCACATCCTCCTCAGCATAAGAAGTCATTTGTGTTTGAAGGTAAATTGACAAAACTAAGAAAAGATTGTCCTCAACGAGGTAACCCAGACTGAGAAAGACAAACATGATATGAACTCATTGATAGCTAGATATTAGATGTAAAATAAAACATAATTATGTGCTGTGGGATGCCTTTCTGTAGCCTGTGAATATGTGTGACTGGTTGATAAATAAAGCTGCATTGTTCTATGGCAAGACATCTTGGAGCCAGGTGGGAAATCCAAACAGATACATGGAGAATAAAGGAGAGGAGAGCAGATGCCAGGCTCCGCCAAAGGACCATCAAATGCCAGCAGATCGGTAATGCCACGGCCATGTGGCAACTTATAGATTAATAGAAATGGGTTAAGTTATAAGAGCTAGCTAGCAAGAAGCCTGTGATAGACCATACAATTGATAACTAATATTAAGCCTCTGAATGATTATTTTATAAGCGACTGTGGGACCCTGCGGCTGGGGCAGGATCAGAGGAATGTGGTACCATGGACTGGGTGGAACCTGTGAAAATTTACAGCTACAATTATGCTACAATTTACAGACCCAGAGAGTGTAGTTAACAAGGAAGGTGTAAGTAGGGATGCCCTGATATTCCTGGGAAGGGGAAATAGAAGAGATTCCATAAATGGTTTGAGGGAGGGTAGGGATGGGAACATGAGCGATCAGATTTGGGGGGCAGGGGGGGGGAGTACTGAAAGACTGCCAAAAATGGGGGCACCTGGGGATCAGTTTAAAAACCTGGTGTAAGGGAATCTCCCAGGAATCTACGAGATGACCCAAGCTGAGATTCCTACCAATAGCCTAAACTGTCCATGGCCTGTGACCAGATTGGTTCCTAGCCTAATTGTCATCAGACGGGAGTCATGTAGCAACTGACGGAAACAAATGCAGATCAATACCCCAACATTTTAGGCAGAGTTCGGGGAATCCTGCTGAAGACAGGGAGGAAGGATTGTAAGAGCCAGTCAGGTCAAGGACACCACAGGAAAACTCACAGAATCAACTAACCTGGGCCCATAGGGGCTCACAGAGCCTGAACTGACAACTAGAGAACCCGCATGGGACTGACCTAGGCACTCTGCACATATTTTATAGTTGTGTAGCTTGGTCCTCCTGTGGAACTCCTAACCATGAGAACAGGGGATGCCCCAACTCTTTTACTGGCATCTGGGACCCTTTTCTTAAGACTGGGTTACCTTGTCTAGCCTTAATACATGGGAAGGTGCTTAGTGTTACTATAACTTGATATGCCATATTTTGTTGATTTCCATGGGAGGCTTGCCTTTCCTGAACAGAAATGGAGGAGTGGATTGGGGGTAGGAGCAGAGGGGACTGGGGAGAAAGGACTGAGAGGAGGGGAGGAAAATGCAGCCTGCATATAAAATAAGTAAATATATAAATAAATTTATTATAAAAACAAAAATCCATAAAAATAATATTATTTTATTACTGATACTATGTGAAATTGGTTTAATCATAGTAATAAAAAACATGGAATAGCTTAGTTAGTTTCGTTATATGCCCAAATTATCTCCAGTATTTTCACTTCCTCCCCTGTCACCCCTGCTCCTGACCATTCTGCTGCTTGCCCACAATGTTCTTAAATAGAAGGTGACACTGAACAGATTTTTTTTAAGTATTTAATGCTTTAGGCAAATCCAGTATACACTGATTTCATGTCTTACACTATATGTAGTTTGTGAGAGTGAATTTAATAACATCTTTCAAAAAATACAAGTATGTGGGTCAGAGAATATTGGGGAATAGAAAGGAAAATTGGTACAAGATAACACTTCCAATTTCACAAGCAATTTGAGTAAAGTGACTTAAGAAACATGTTTAAATGTTGTGTGCAAGTGTTTATTTTTTGCCTGATAGCAAATAAAGCAAGATAACACTTGACAATGGGTTCTTAGTTGCAGTTAAAGGATATTGAGTCCTTGCCTCTCTATTAAAATGCACAGATAGACAATGTTTAAGGATTACATAGTAAAAATACTAGTGTTAGTCTTAGATAAAATTTCTTTGGTCATTTGGGTGATTCACAACTATAATTCCAGAATTAGGGAAGGTGAGACAAAAGGATTTCCATGACATCAGTGTCAGCTTGTCCTGCAGAGTCAGGGTTTGGGTCAAAAAATTAAAGAAAAGGGAAAAGATAAAATTCTCTAGTCAAGGAAGTAGGAAGCAGGACGTAAGAAGTTATTCTGTTTTATTAATTCCATGCAAAGGCACAATGGTACTGGATTCTATCTGGGGAGGTGACATTTCTATTTTTCTTGCATCTAATGAATTTCAAATGCTATTTGCCAAGTGCATTGTCTAACTAGTTACTATAAAATTGCTTTCAGTAGTATAATCATTATCATTAGTATTGGCAATTGTAAACAATACCTACGTGGCATCAGGATATTCAGCTGACTTACTGGTTTAAAAACTGGTACCATGACCAGTACTCATTTATAAAACAAATACTGGTAATTACGTTGTAGATATTACACTCACAGAAAGAGAATAAGGGGTCAAATCTCCAGGATTCATGGAGTATTGTAAGTTTTGGCATGTGAAACATTATTTTTAAAGTATATGAAGATATAAATAAAAGCAGATGGCAAAACAGAAGCACAAAATGAAAGAGAATATGGTGTGGGCTCTTAAAGATTTTAAAAAAGAAGTAATGCACTTTCATATAAATGAATATTGAATAGAGAGTGAAAAGAAGGGCCCATAGAACCAGTGGTAAGTGTTGAATTTAGAAGTCTGAAAGTCCTCTGGTCAGTTGTGTGGTTCACAACTATACTTCAAACAGTTACATACCTGACTTCTAGGTGTGACTGAATTGGCCAAGATATTACTTGATAACTTTTATATTTGTTGCCATGTAGAACAATACATGCTGGATCCATTGCGAAGAGTCACCCTAAAGAATCTGTGGTTATTTTAAATAGCTATCCTGGATAATGAGTTATTGACAGGGTTCTTAACTCCTGGATTAGAAAATTTAAAAGTTAGTGAGTTTGTAGTTTTTATGAAAAATAGAAAATAAATTTCAAACTTAATAATAGGAAGAAGTGACATAAAATTATACACTTAGTAACTTGCTGTAAAATTATAACTTCCAAAAACATGTTATTATGAATATATTGTAATAATGGATGTCTTTGAATTCACAATTACTGGCAGTTCTATTTTATTAATAAGCCAAGGATCATTTTCATGTATTGTTTGACTTTTTTTCTTTGTTTATTTGTTCTTCGTGGGGTTAATTTCTAAATCCTAAGAGTGGAAAACCATTGAAAATCTCTAATATAAGAAATTTCTTCAAGTATAGTCTGGGATATCACATTCACAAATGATATGAACTCAGAGAACTTTAGCATCCCGTTCAGATCGCGTAGAGGAGGAAGCGTTAGGATTGATGATATCCTAGTTCACTTCCTTCTTCCGCTAAACATGGACCGAAAGCAATTTAGGGAGGAAAGGGCTATTTCAGCTTACAGGTAAGGGTAGAAACTCAAAGCTGGAAACTTCAGAAAGGAAATGAAGCAGAAACCTTTGTAGATACTTCCTTACTGGCTTGCTCTTCATGGCACACTCAGTTTGTTTCGTCATATCCAACTCAGGACCAATGGTCCAGATTTTGAAAAAGCAACCATGAATCAGACATCATTCAGAAAGAAAGGCTCAGAGACCTTAGCAACTTAAGTAGTGAGTGTGCAATAGGTGAAGTATAATCGAACCAGAGTGAACCTGCTTCCCTTCCCTCATCTACGGCCACTTGGATTAGTTACCAGCATCCTTTACATCTTCAACTTAGAGAAAACAGAGAATTTAAAAAATACTACAGGAGAGAAAGCTCAGACTGTGTGTTTCTTACATTTCTTCTGAATCCATCCTTGCATTTCATTGGAGTTTGTAAGCAAAGGATAGAAATAGATTAATTGATTATTGCTAGGTTTGCTTTATTTAGACATGCCTTCATCAGCTGTCTTTCCGTTATTGGTTATAACTCTGCCATTTTGGATAAGATTCTGATACAGAATTACAAACTTATAAATTCATAAAACTTAGACTCAATATTATTTCTTTTACTATATTACCTATATTACTTTGACATAGTTGCATAGACATGCTAAGTGAGAATGTTTGAGGGCAAAGGCTTCCCCATTTAATATGGGCAAAGATATTTAGTGTAATGCCTGTAGCAGAATATTAGGGACCAAGTGTGCTATAAATGAGATGACGCTCAGAAAGCAAACAATAGCCATGAATAAAACACTGTTTAAACCTCCCCATTTGATGGAAACTTGTCACATTTTTTAAAAAAACAGATGAAAACTTGATATAATTATGACATGACCTCATATCACCCATCACAAAAAGAATAGTTTAACTACAACAATGTCAATATATAATGTATCTGTAAGCACTGAAAAATAAATGCCATTGAACACTATAACAAAATAAACTAAGTTTTGTTTGCTTGTTCGGGGTTAACTTTTGTTCTATTACAGCACATTTCTCTAGTTAATTAGATGCTCTTTTGTGTAAAATATAGTCAACTGAGAAAAAAGAAACAGAAGGTTTAATAGCTTCTATAAATCCAACTGAAGGGTAAATATCGTGTTCATGTTAACTGAATGGTAATTCAGGTGCATCAAACTTTCCCCTGAACTGATTCATTTTCTCTCATTTACAACTCTAAGGCATGAAAAGTCCAGAAATGAATAATGGACACAGCAGCTGGACTTTTACAGCTCAGCTGAAATACATAGTCCTATAAATAAATCAATATATTTGTATTTCTGTACAATGGCCAAAGTGTTTTTCTCTTTGAAATTAAGACTGAATGAATTTTGTAAGCTCTCTTGGAATCCAATGAAACGTTCATCAGCAATCTATGAAGGTAAATCCTCTTGTTGTATTAAAGTAGGAATCAGCACAGCTAGGTAACCTGCTTGGAGGAAAGAGGAGAACCAATGATTTACAGGAGAGTTTGATCACATTCTCTGGTTATGCATCCAGAAAGGTTCTGAGAGAGAAAGGAGTAATGCATTGCCTGCACAGCTGGGATTCAGAGACAGGAAATGATGGGAGACAGTACAA
>CABHPQ010133556.1:0-10582 GCA_902168405.1 Peromyscus aztecus
GCCTCCGCCGCGCCTTCAGCTGGCTGCGGGGCAAACGGCGCAAGAAGAAGGCGGCCGGGGCCGAGGGCGCCGAGTCGGCCGCCCCCCGGGCCAAGAAGGCGGACGACAAGGCCAAGCGGGCCAAGGGCAAAGGCCGGGGTAAGGTGGCTGGGCACCTGGGTTGAGCGCTCCGAGGAGGGTGTGGCAGGGTGGGTCCTCTGGGGGGGTCGGCAGTATGGGGAAGGATTGTCTCCTAGGCAGTGGTGTTGGAGGAAGTGAAGAGCCTAGGGCACCCCGAGATAGGCAGGACCTGCGCCGCTCCAGGGACGCAGCCGATCCAACTTTGAGGGGTCGAGACCCCCATCTGGGGCAGGGGTTCCCTGGCTGAAGCAGGAAGTGCTGGGCTGGCTGGCCCTCCTGGTGGAGAGAACTTCCCCCTCGCTCTCCCAGGTTCTGCCCTCTGCTGAGTCAGGGGGTCAGAGACTTGACTCTGGCCTGGGGCCAATGGGAGAGGCAGGTGGCCTTGGGTCTTGGGGTGGCGGTCTCTTTGGGTCTTTAAGGTCAACCTGCTCAAACGGGAGTTTTTGCCCTCCGGGTAGATCCTGGTTCCCAGTTCCACAAAAGACTCAGCTTGAAGTCCCTTGCCTTAGGTTGTTCCCAGTGTTAGCTTTTCTCACCCCCACCCCCTCCTTACCTGGGCCAAACCACAAATATCCACCTCCTGGGGTGGTGATATCACCTTCCAGAACCTAGGGCCTCTCCTCATCACTTATTCCTTTCCCTAGTCCAGGTAGGGACCTGCTGGTGTTGAAAAAGGGGGAAACTGAGGTACATGTTAAATGGAGAGGCTGTGCCTAGGCTGGGTGGGTGAAATCCAGCAGCTGTTTCCTAGTCTGTGGAGTTTTGAGTCCATGGCTCTTCCTGGAACCTAAGGGATGGGCAGCCTGAGAAACGGGGAAGGACCTGGCCCATCCGTCCCTGTTAGGGTCACTGTACTTTTGGCCACTTGTCTGGTTTCCCTCATGCTTCTGTCTCCAGTTTGGTGGGGAGTTTTAGTCTCTGCTGGGGGCAGAAGGCCAGCTGCCCCTGGAAGTCTGTCTGTCCTGTTCTGCCTAGCGACAGCGCTGATGGTGAGGAAATGGCAGAGGTCAGGGCCCATCCCATCTAGCTGTGTTTACCTTTGCAGTGTCCTTTAACCACCTCTGGAGAGTTAGAAGGAACTTGAGGGGTCAGGAAGAGGGTGGAAAACCTTGTGCGATTGCATCCGCCCTGATCTTCCTTTTGGATAAGGGCCCTGCTTCCCTGCAGCCTAGCCACAAATAGAAGTTAGGGTGCTGGGACTGAGATGAATGGACCAAGCCCTGGGGGAAGGTTTGGATGAGGGGTGTTTCCAAGTGTTCTGCAGCCCTCACCTGGAGGAGAGTCTGTCCCAGGGTTCCCCACAGGAATTGAGGGTGAAGTCACTCCCATCTCCCACAAGAGGGCTTGGGTCAGAACTGCAGCAGTATGGGTTGTGGTCAGGTTGTCAGGCGGGATAGTGACCTAGTGGTACCCCCCCCAAGGGGCGTGCATTCTCTTCTTCCAGGCGACCAGCCTGGAGGCAGAGGGCTGCAGCGACTGAGTTGTGGGTTAGTACTCCAGCCTCCTGGGGTCATCAGTTCAGTGGCCTAGCCTCCTCCTGCCTTGTGTTTGGTATTGAGTAGCACTGGGCTTTTTCTGGGCAGCAGGTCGGCCTCACCAAGTCCACGTGCGTGGGTGACACCCTCTGCCCTGAGCTGTTGTCTTCCCAGGTCTGGAGGTGGCCCCGGGTCCTTCTGACAGCCGCAATCGTGTTCCTTTTCGCTCCAGCCTTCGATTGTTCCCATTGTTTCCTTGTCACCTGCCTGGCCCAGCTTCTTTTCTGTTTATTAAGAGAAATAAATCCGATCTCTCTAATCTCCACTGGCCAGGAAGCCAAGGCTGGAGGCTTAACTCTTTCAGGGGACATGATCATCAGGATAGAGCTTGGGGAAGGAGGGATACACTAGGCTAGGGGCATTTCTGGAAGGACAGAAGGCCTCTGGGGGAGCTCCTTAGGTCCATCACATTCTCAGAGCCAGAGATCTGAGAGACACAGGTCCCTACTCCCCTCACTGCTATAGAGTGGGAGACAGAGCTTGCAGTGAGGCTCCGAGCTTCACATCTTCCCCCAGGACTCTTGTACTTCCCCTTTCAGACTTAGAAAAGGAGAAATCTGATGTTGATGGATGACTCTGAATGTGTCAGGAGACCTAAATCCATTTCCTCACTAGATCCCATTTGCAGAGCCCTGCATGGTGGCAACACACTTATAACCCCAGCACTGGAGCTGCTGAGGCAGGAGAATAAATCTGAGGTCAGCCCAGGCTACATATCAACACTTTGTCTGGGGGGGGGGGGGGGTCCCATTTGCAGATGGAAAAAAACCCAAAGGCTTAGTGGCAGTGAATGATTAATTTGACCAGACTGAGATTTAAGTTGAAAATCGGATGTCTCTCAAACTAACATGATTCTCCAGAAGACACAGGGTGAGGCTTGGAGATCTCAGGCAGCTCACTCTACAGATAGGAGTCAGCCCAGAGAGAGGCAAGGGAACTTGATAGTGTGGGGACGGTATCAGAGTCAGCAAATGAGTTTAATTCTGATACAGCTCCTAAGTAAGACCCATGGCACCAGACAAGCAGCTTCTCTGTGGCAAAGGGAAGGGACCTTTCCCTGGATGCAGCCTTGATGGTCCAAGGTTCTGACAAGAGATGACGTAACACTTACAGGAAGGAGAAGTCAGTGTGGAAGGCAAGGGGCGCTAGATTCTGTTCAAAAGTTTAGTCAAGAGGAACGTGGCAGGAGTGGGTTGGGAGGCCAACAAGAACAAGCCTCTCGAGCTACGAGACACAGGCTGCCCGATCACCCTTCCGTGCCTGCCCTTCCTTATCTGTAAAACTAGGGTGTTCAAGAATCCAGTTAGATAACAGACTTGAAAACTCTTCAAACTGTGGCGTATGGTCCAGTGGTGGCAGGCTTCCATGTGGGATGCTGAGGACTTGGGTATTAGTTTAGTTCATTTTAGCCCATGTTTTACATCTCAGACACACACGTTGATTATTACTGATGCGAAGTCACAGGAGATGGAGGCTTACCTTGTCTCACAGGAGGAGGCAGACATAAGAGGAAGTTGAAAAAGCAAAAGCAAACAGGAATCCATATTTTCCGGAAAGATCACCTGAACAAGTATGTAGGGATGGAGTGTTCTGGGACTGCCGCCAGGATAGGTCCAGTGGCTAACAGGGAAGGCTTTCTGGAGGTGTCGAGCAGGAAGAAGGGCCAGTTTGAAGGGGGAAGAGAATTAACAGGAAGGCTGGGCTGCTCAGACTCTGGCCAGGCTGTTCTCTGGAGGTAAGCAGTTTTCACTAGTGCAGGTGAAAAAGTCCTCAGGGCGGAAGCAGCATATTGCCTAAGATCAGTTGGTCTCACTCATTTGAAAGAGTCTTTAGTATGCAGTCAGGCATTGCTCAAAGTGATGGGAACACCTGAAGCCAAGACTCACTGACAGCTTGGGGGCTGGAAAGGTGGCTCAGTGGTTAAGAGCATTGACTGCTCTTCCTGAGGTCCTGAGTTCAATTCCCAGCACCCACATGGTGTCTCACAACCATCTGTAATGGGATCTGATGCCCAGAAAGATGGAGCACTCATATATATAGAATAAATAAGTAGCTTTCTTCTTCTTCTTCTTCTTTTTTTTTTTTTTAGAAACTGGCAGCTTGGGGCTAGGGACATAGTCTGGTTGGTAGAATGTTCAACTGGCTTTGAGCTCTGTATCCACAGTACGGAATGAACTGGGTGTGGTGGTACACACCTATAAGCCTAGAACTTGGGAGGTGGCAGCGGGAGGTGTCAGGAGTTCAAGGTCATTTCAGCTACCTAGGGAGTGTAATGTGACTGTAGATGAGTTTCTAACTGGAGAGAGTCTATCAGAGAGCTTTCGACAGGGCTAGCTTTGGGGAAGGGGTGTAGGACGGCCCTCCTGTTTCCTTTGGGTGGGACAGAATTCCGGAACGCCTTCCTTCTGTCAGACCCAGCAGAGGTCACCCTAGGAACTCCTTCCCTTCCATTTGGCGTCCTTGGTGTAGGGCTGTAGAGCATCTAGGGTGGCTTTTTTATTTGTTTTTAAAGTAAATCCTTTACTCTAATGGAGTCACTCTGTATTACATCCTTAAATTTTTTTTTGTTTTGTTTTTTTTTGTTTTTTGTTTTTTGAGACAGGGTTTCTCTGTAGCCTGACCTGGACTAGCTCTTTAGACCAGGGTGACCTCGAACTCAGAGATCCACCTGCCTCTGCCTCCCGAGTGCTGGGATTACAGGCTACAGGTGTGCGCCACCACCGCCCGGCCACATCCTTAAATGTTTTAATATTTTTTTGTTTTGTTTTGGTGGTGCATACCTTTAATTCCAGCACTCGGGAGGCAGAGGCAGGTGGATCTCTGAGTTTGAGGCCAGCCTGGTATACCTGCACAGAGAAAACCCTGCCTCGAAAAACAAACAACTAGGGCTGGGGAGATGGCTCAGGACTGGGTTCAATTCCCAGCACCCACAAGGCAGCTCCCTGTCTGTAACTCCAGTTCCAGAGGATCTGACACCCTCATCCAGACACAGATATAGTCAAAACATCAATGCACATAAACGATTTTTAAAAATTTTACTTTTTAGATTTATTTTATGTGTATGAGTATTTTGCCAGCATGTATGTATGTGCATGTTGTGTGTGCTGGTGCCCACAGAGATCAGAAGAGTGTGTTAGGATGTTGGATTCCTGGAACTGGAGTTACCAATGATTGTGAGCCACTGTGTGGTGCTAGGAATTGAACTGGAGTCCTCTGTAAGAGCAACAAATACTCTATAAACTACTGAGTCATCTCTCCCACCCCCCCCCCCCCCCTTTTTTTTTTTTGAGACAGAATTTAACTATATGTGTGTGTGTATATATATGTATACACACACATACATATATATGTATATATATAGTCCTGAATGGCTTAGAACTCACTATGTAGACCAGGCTGGTCTCAAACTCAGATCTGCCAGCCTCCACCTCCCTTGTGCTGGGGTTAAAGGTGTATACATACCACCATGCCTGGCTTGAGTCTGGGTTTGGAGCTCTGCTATACTGTATGACCCTAACTAAGCTACCCTCAACCTGTCTAGGTGTGCTCTGGCTTAACACATAGGAAGTTCAGTGGTTTCTGACTCTGAGTCTCCAGATTTGAGAGTGAGTTGTGTAGGGCAGGAACCATGTCCAGGAAAGGAGACCCAGTAGCCTGGCAATGCCACCTCTCTATGCTGAACCATGTGTTTATTTATTGTAGATGTATGGGTGTTTTGCCTGCATGTATGTCTGTGCAGAACTTGCATGCACTGCCTGTGCAGCCGGAAGATGTGTCAGATCTCCTGGGACTGGAGTAAGAGATGGTTGTGAGCCACCAAAGCTAATGATTTTTTTTTTTTTTTTTGAGACAGGGTCTCACTGTGTCACCCTGGCTATCCTGGAACTTGCCATGTAGATTAGGTTGGCCTTGAACTCACAGAGATCTGCCTGCCTTTGCCTTTCAAGAGCTGGGATTAAAGGCACATGTTATCATGCTCAGCAGCTAATACTCTATATCATTCTGTTTTGTTTGTTTGCTATGTTTTTGTTTGTTTTTGAAGACAGGGTTTCTCTGTGTAGCCCTGGCTGTTCTGGAACTCATCTGGCCTTGAACTCAGAGATTCGCCTGCCTCTGCCTCCTGAGTGCTGGAATTAAAGACATGTACTACAATGGCCTAGCTGTCCATATCATTCTAAAAGTGATGACCCAAAGTCTCTTTGGGCACATTTTGCTTGAGGCTGGATCTGTTTGCCTTTCAGTAGCTTCTCATGCATCTTCAGATGTTGTCACTTTATGTGCATTTCCTCTGCCTGGAATGTGTTGGCCTTCATTTTTCTATCCAGCAAGCTCCTAGTCCTCCTTTAAGATGCCACCACCCTCATCTCTGATACTCTTGGGGACCATTATTGCCCCTTAGCCTTTAAAGTACCCTGCTTAAGAGATTGAAGGTTAGGAGAATTTGTTTTTGTGATTCCCTTCCCTTTGGGTAGGTGTTGACACAGGTTTTTAGCTTGGGGCCAAGGGCCATGGTTGTGGAGGCAGGGTTCCCTCCGCTACAGTGAGACGCGTGGCTGTTCTGTCATCTTCTAGTCCGTGTGCTGGGATGGGTGTTGCCTGCCTTGGGTCTGGGCAGCAAAGGGAGACAGCTAATTTTGCAAATGCTCAGTACCTACTGTGTGCCAGGCACTGAATTGGGGATGGACAAACGGTGAAGCCTCAGTTCTCTTGAACCCCCAAATCTGTGAGCGCTAGCTGGGAAGGATGAGTCCTTGAACAAATAATGAGGGGCCAGAGCTAGGTGTGGGGGCTCAGGACTACGGCAATCTCAGCACTCGGCTGGTAGAGGCAGGAGGATCAGGAATTTAAAGTCATCCTCAGCTACACTACAAGTTGGGGGCCAGCCTAAAACTAAACCAAAACAATAAAGAAAAGGCACCAAAGAGATCCTTTGGGGAGATCAGGGACAGCTTCCCTGAGGTGACCTGTGTAGTAGAACTGAGGGGTGAGAGGAAGCTGGGGTGAAGGGATTGTGGCACTGGGGCCAGGTGGTCACTGGCTGGCTCTCTAGAGTTCTGTGGGGGAACCTGGATCGCCACACCTTACTGTCCAGGTACCCTGAGGACAGGGGCTGGGTTGAATGACACTTGCCTCGGTCCTGCCCAGCACAGGGCCTGGCACTAAGTGACTTTGGGTCATAGATGACCCTAGATGGTCAAAAGGATATCATAAGGAACCTCCATGGTACTTAACAGATAGGCCCAGAGGAAGGGGTGACTTGCTCTAGGACCTGCCTCCTTGGGGAGGCTGACCTGAACTGGCTGGGTCTTAGTGCGGGACTGGAGCCCACCCCAGCCGTGGCAGGGGTGGGGTGGGTGGTGGCAGGCTGACTTTGGCTTCCCCCACTCCTTTGTTCAGACTTCAAAGAGAAAAGCCCTTCCCAGAGAGGTGCCTCCACCAGGGTGGGAAGAGCAGGAAGGAAGCCAGGAGGAGCTTGGAGCACCTCCCCTTCCCTCTCCCTCAGACACCTTCAGGCCTTGTTCCACTTCTCTTGCCTCATGCATCCAGCCATCTGCTTGAACCTCCCTCAGGCCTGGGAAGAACCTGCAGTCTATGGGCTCTCCCCAGCTGCCACCCGTCCCCCCAAGTCCTGGAAGCGCATTGGCCACAGGGTCTGCTGAACTGGGGGGTAGCCTGACACTGTGACCAGGAAAATCCACCCCGATGATGTCAGCAGGGAGCAGAGCAGGACACCCTCCCTCCCACACTCCTGGAAATCCCCTCTCCCTCTCCTGAACCCTCCAAGGCCTCTCAGCTGCTCCTGTCACATGCCGGAGAACCGGAATGAGAGGAGGCATTGTATAGTGTTTGGCCTGAGCATGATGGGGTGGGAGCGTGGGTCCACAGCCCCCTGGGCCACCTCCAGCTGCTGGTCTGGATGCAGAAGGAAGGAGGTGAAGGCAGCTGCCTTGGGCAGGAGGGATGAAATCTTCCACCTTGCCCGGTGTCACAGCCCTCTCTGTCCTTGTGCGCCGCTGTTCTCAGGGCTGGTTCTGCAAAGGACTGCTTGCTCCACTCACAGCTGGCTGCACAACTGCTATCGGGACAGCTCGGCCTGCACCGGCCTTGAACCTGAATCTTGGGGCAGAGTGTATGAGATCTACCGGGTTCCTGGGGTGGGAGGAGATAACCGTGTCAGGCCTCCTGTCCGCTTAGCATGGTTTCTCCTGCAAAGTCTCTAGCCAGGTGAAGCCTTCACCACCATTCTGCAAGTGGAGGTGGTGTCACAAGGTACCCAAGGTTACTCATACAGTTCCTGGGGTCTTGGTCCACATGCTTGCCACACTGGCCCCTCCTAACCCCAGCTCACCCTGCCTCTCCCATATTTGGCAGCCAGGGGTGCCAAATCCTCTTCCCCAGGATCCCACAGCAGGTACTGTCTTTGAAACAAAAAGCACTGATGTGCCATTACCACTACCCCATCACTGCCACCACCAGACAGACACGAGAGCTTCACTGTTGCTTCTGTACATAGTAAGCAGGCCTTGCCATCTCCATCTTCAATGGACTCAGCATCACATAGGGCACACCTACTGTGTGCAGAGCTTGGGTTGCCAAGGGTGACACACACAGTTCCTACCCTTGTGGATATTTTTGTGGTTGGTAAAATAGACACCTAAATAATTTGATGTCTTAAAGTAAGTGCCGGGGTAGGGTGCTGGGAAGCCCTCAGGTGTGTTCGGTGTATCACAGGGCAGCACCTGGGAAATACAGAAAGTTGGGCCAGAGAGAGGGTACATGGAGGAGCAGAGGGTCAAGCAAGGCTTTGAAGATAAAGAGGAGACTTCCAGGCAAAGGAGGAGTCAGCAGATGTGAAGTCTGGAGTGTACACTAGAGAGGGGAAGTCCTTTTGTGTAGTTAGAGCTCTGGGAAGGAAGACATAGCTGGAGAGAGGCTCCTCTGATAGGCGGGGACAGTGTCCGCAGTGCCTCTGGTGGCTCTGGCACCCTCCATTCCAGGTCTCCTCCCGGGCTCCTTGCTTACCTGTCCACACTCAATTCATGCCAAAGGGCGGATGTGCGCTTACTTTGTTAGTGTCCTCTGCTCCCACACATCACCTGTCCCCTTTATGTACTTAGTGTCCTCATCTGTGAATGGAGTTGAGGCGGGAGATCTGTAAGGCCTCTCCCATCTTTCTCCCCTATTTTTTTTTAACGTGTTCATTTATTTATATATTTATTTCTTGTATGTGCATGCCACAGCATGTATATGGAGGTCAGAGACAACTAATGGGAGTCGCGTCCTCCCATGTGAGCCTTGGAAACAGTAACTCAGTTGGTAAAGCATGTGAGCTGGTGCTTTGACCTGCCAGCCTCCTAGTCCTCTCTGCAGAGTGGTGAGATTGGTGCATGCTGCTGGGTACACAGAGCATGTCATTTCCTGCGGATGAGTAGAATGCCAGCTCTTCAGGGACTGCACTGTTGTTCACCTCAGGGTCTTAGTAAGAGGAGGGCCTCAGGGAAGGCTGGGATCACCTTTGACCCTTCCATTTTGCAAGAAGGGAGCCGAGTGTCCTGGAATCCCTGGGCATTCCAGCAGTGTGGTATAGTAGAAAGGCTTGCTCAGCTGGCAGAAAGAGAAGCCACACTATACAGAACCTAGAACCAAGGGCTCTGAACTCAGCCCAGTTTGGGAGGTGAGGTAGAGTGATAGTGACGGAGAGTTGCTGTAGGGCAATGTGGTATAGGGTATGTGGTGCATTGTTCAAGGGCAGCTTGTGAAGACACAGAGGTAAGGAAGACCCTTCGGTAGCCTAGACTTTGGGAAGTGGTAAGGCTTAGTGTGGGTTTTGAAAAAAGAGACTTCTATGAGGGGTACACAGCCCTGCAGTGTGATACATGGGTGGCTTCAGATGTTTATACCTACAGGCACACACAGACAACAGATAAAATTGCAGTCATACTCATATACAAAGCATAGTCTTATTGACAAACATTATGCACATGTACACACAAACAGATGGTTACAAACTCAAATACAAACAAATCAGTGAGATTCAGCTACCCTGAGCAATACAATCACAACGCTACGCAAGCATACAAAAGTACACATTCAGACATGAAAACAGACTCAGTTACAGGGACACACGTGCACCATACATGATTATAACAGTCAAAGACAACCCAAATGTTTAAGGTAGAGGATATATGTCCACTTACACAAATATAGCTATATTAATTAATGCCTGCAGTTACACATAGATGTCCAGATACTCATCCTTCAAGGTCAAAGACAGATAAACAGAAAGGCATGGAAAGCTGTAGGTACGGGTGAGTTTGGATGTGGCTCCTAGCTCTATAGCTTAATGAATGCTCTTGGAATATGGGTCAGTCAGCTGACTTCAAGGAACCCTAGTTTCCCCGTCGATAAAATGGATACGACAAAAGTACCTACCTTGTG
This sequence comes from Peromyscus aztecus, assembly GCA_902168405.1. Classification (NCBI taxonomy): domain Eukaryota; kingdom Metazoa; phylum Chordata; class Mammalia; order Rodentia; family Cricetidae; genus Peromyscus; species Peromyscus aztecus. Next base: position 10,095 of record CABHPQ010133556.1, read on the forward strand.
GAATTATTTTGAGATGAAGTGAAACACCGCAGGAAAGCAGGTAGCACAGTGCTTCTCACACGAAGTAAAAAGATGCTACTATTATTTTCAACACCCAGGTACAGAGATATACAGTTAGTTCGATACATGTGCAGTAACACAAACACGTGACACTCACGGGGTGGTGGCCGCTGGTGGGCCCAGCAGTAGTAGGGGTCCGGCCCCCGTTTGTCTGGAGGCCAGCCCCTAGTTCTTCCAGTTCCACTGCAGTCCTCCCCAAGAGGCAGGCCGCGCTGGGCTGGGAGATCCCGCGACCCGCCTACCCAACCTGGACAGTCACAGCCCTTTCCCGAGCGCTCAGGGCGGGGCGGCTCAGCAGGTCTCCCTGGTCCTTTGGAGGGGTGGAGCGGAAGGGCTGCGCGCCAGGCCCCGCCTCCCCTCTGGCCCCGCCCTCGGCGTGACCATTGGCCGCAGCACTAGGGGGCGTGGCCGGGCTGGGGCTGGGGGCG